>JAUTYZ010007533.1:0-11381 GCA_032273725.1 Panulirus interruptus | reverse complement strand
GATTTCCCTTAAAAACTGGTGGTATGTCTAGTACAGTGTATTTCATAATCATGAAACTGGCTTTAACTGGTGACTGCATTTAACCAAAATACTTTAATTATGCTTTTATACTATATATATGTCATTTACATTCACTATGGTTTAGAACTGTTATTATTAGGGATAATTACATATATAAAGTACTTTTGAACATTAATATGGAAACGTAAATTTTTCAGAAAATCATCTAGGGGAAATGGTTTTGCAACCAATGCATTCTCACATCTGGTACAGCCTAAATTTGGCAGATGCTGAATTATAAAGCTTTTCCTGTACCGGGTGTAAGCATATCTTTGAACCCCTTCAAATCACCTTTCTATCAGCTGCCTGACTAATTAGTGCTATGTAATATATACACTGTAGTAAGTTATTTGAGAAAATTTTGAAAATTTGAACTGTCCCCATGTTTCTGTTGAGAGTCATGTTAAAGAAAAAATCTTGGGCATCAGTTTCATGCTTGTGTCTACAAAAAATATGCACAAGACAAACTAGTATTGTATTTCTTTTACATTACAATATTAAAGGCAAAGGATATTTTTCACTACTACACTTGATTATGATAAGGGCTTCTAAAATGGAATATGGGTAATTCCACACAAAAAAAAATTTTGTAATATCTTTGTAATCAATTTCATTGTTGTGGCTGAGGAAAACTTTAAACATGAAGGGAGAACAATTATGTAATACATTCCTGCTTTAAGAAAAAAAAATGTATTGCTTACTTTTTATTAAAGATGGGCAGTGGAGACGCTAAGTTGTCCTGCTAGGGGAATATAAATATTGCATTCTGGTTGGGTTTCCAGCAGATTTTTTCTAACAGACACCATTTTAACATTTTTCAATCTCAACACATGAAAGCAGAAAATTATAATGCATTCAAGACAGAGTTTATCAATCATCCTGACACCATGATCAACTAGAAACTTAGTGATATATGAATGTAGTGGATATATATTTACAATCTTTCCAAACCTTCACTAACTTGTATGCAAGTAATTGCAGTACTCTAATTGGAAACCATTACTAAATACAATGCCCTTACCTTGACAATTGTGCCTTCTGTTTTGATGTCATGGAGCTCATGAAGATAAGCAACACACCAGAAGTAGCCATAGCCAAACAACTTCATCAGTCGGCTGAATCTTCTCTTTGGAGACATTTTGAGAACCATCCAGTCTTGGACTCTCTGCATCACAAAACATTTGGACTTACTAATTCAATCTTTATGTTAGCTAAAAATTCAAAAGGCTGTTCCTCTCTGGAGAGAAGAATACAAAACCAAGTTTAAATTCTTCAATTTACAATCCATGATACTTTTTTATCTCTAATTAAATCAATCTCATTCACAGAGAGAAGTACCTATCTTCCTACAACAATATTTAGCCTCTAATAGAGTTACTGCAGAGCGCTCACCATGAAACTTGTGTGATTCACAATACTGTTGTCATCAACCTGCATTCATATACTTTCCATAGTTGTCTATCCTGAACTCTCTTTAGCTATATGTGATGTTTTCTTTTGACTGTTTATGTGCTCACTCTGCATAAATTTCTAATCCCTTTGGGCAGAACACTGAAGAATCTATCAATCTCTCTTGCTGGGCTCTGATATACCGTATTCTTCATATATTTCCAAGAATAACTGTGGATGGAATAACTCTACTTCTTGCAATATGTGAGGCCCTTGGTTACAGTATATTTCCTCTCCGGTAATCTATCTGCTTTCTTCTTTCTCAACCATGAATTTCTAGTTTCTATAACTTTCATTGTAGTTTATGTGTTAAACACCCTCAGTTTTACTTGTAAAGTGTTTCTGAACTCTCCTGCTTGTTTATTTCAGTGCCCATACAACACAGCAGTACAGTATTCAGTATTGATTCTCATGCAAACACTGAACTTTCTCAACAACAGCTTTTAATTTCTGATGTCGAAAGTTCTCATCATCATTCCACTCATTACCAGGCTTGATCATACTACAGTATACAGTATCTGTAGCAAAGCCTCGAGCATCAAATAGTCCACCTAAAACTCTAGCCTTGATTGTGACCTGGATGCTTTATGAAACCAAAGTCCTGCACCAAACAAGCCTTTAGTCCTAATTCACACTGCAGGTATTGTGAAAAATCACAATGTACTGCCTAAGAGTAGGCTCACTACCAACTATGACCATAATTCACACCTTGGTGTTCTATTGCTTCATCAGGTCTTTTCACATACAAACACAATTCACACCCTGGTGTGAATGTTCTTTGTAGACCTTATGAGCCAAGCAACACTGCCCTGGGAGGTAGTCAAGACACTTATGCTTTAGACATGCACAATGAGTAGTCTGTGTGGTTTTCAGGGCACCAACAGGGTTCCAGCACTGCCTCCTTAAGCAGCAGCACCATGTGACATTGGTTTATCCTCCCCGTCTGGAAGAAATTCTGTGGTACCATGTCATCATCACCTTCCTGGAAAAATAGTACCATAAGAATTTAGCAATGCCATCTCCCTCCTGCAGCACAACTATGGTACCTCGAAAATACCTCTTCCCTAGTGCAGCACAGTTATGTGACAGCAATATCACCTGCCCTCTACAGCACAGCCATGAGACATTGGCAACACATCCTTACTTCTGCAGCACATCAATACCTCCTCCCTTCTGCAGCATAATGACAAAATCTCAGCAACAGCTTCTTCATTCTGTAGAAGCACTATGTGGCTAAGGAATGACACTCCTCTTATGTAGCAACACCACACACTGTTCTCTCACCTCCTCATCTGCTCTTGCACCAGCAATGGCAGCTTGCCTTTGAGCTTCATTTCCCAGTGCATACCAAATCAATATACCATTATTGTGTTAGCTGCATTTCTGTAACCCTATCCAAGTCCTTCAGTATTATGAAAAGTCAGACAGCTTTACACCACTAAACTCACGATCACCCAGAGTGGCTGAGAAAATGGTCAGACATGGTATTTGGTAGTGCTAACTAACCTGACCCCACCACCAATGTCTTGCTCCCTCATCCCACCTTGCTGCTGAATTCCATGACTAATGTTATATTGTCTTCTCTTTAACAGGTTCTAGTAACACTAGCCCCTTCTATGGATGTCATCACCAACTTTCTAATCCAGCAGCCTCCTGCACTGCAGCCTTAATTACACAATAGATTCCACTGAGTAGACCATGGACCACCACCGCCTCCCACATGGACACTCCTAACCTTACCTCCTAGCACTTTCCTATCCCTTCCCTCTTCCTACCAGCACTAAACATTACCTCTGTCCTAGTGTACTCCACCACAAAAAAATGGGAGGGGGAATACTGTAACAATACCTCGAGCAATGCTTCACAAAATCCTCAAGTCCACCAAGAGCTCTGGCCATGACAATAACCCAATGTGAAGGTTCTGGGTGCTTATGAAACTTATACTCCACAACTTATAGAGTTAGAGTCACAATTTGTACTCCAGATGGTGGAAATCATCTTGTGCTCTGCATAAGATTTGGTTCCCCACCAGCTGTACCCATAATTTGCACCTCAGTAATGCATCACTTCATCAACTCTTCTCACAAACAAGCATAATTCAAACCCTAGCACAAATGATGAGTGTGGCCCTTACAAGCTTAAAAAAATGCTGACCAGGGAGGCACTGCAGCACAACCATTGTACCTTGGTTATACCTCCTTTCTTTTGCAGCATTTGGCACAGGGCCTTAACAATGCCACCTCGTTTCAGCAGCGTAAATATTGGGTCTCAGCAACCACCCTTCCATCTGCAGCACATCCACAGGATTCGGCAATGCTTTTTCCCACCTACATTGCAACCACAGAACCTCATCTGTTGATTTGTGCCAGTATCAACAGCTAGTTTATTGTGCATCCTATGCTCATCTTGTGAGTGGTAGTGTACTGCTCCCTTCTGCAGCAGCATCATATGACACGGCAATGATACTCCTCTCCTGTAGTATCACCACAAGACTCCTGCCTCATCTCTTTTCTTTATCCTGCAGCAGTAGCAGTAACAGCAGCTTGCCCTTGAGTTACATATCCCTGTAACTATCAATACAACATTGTTGTGTTAGTTGTGTTTCTCTACCCCCTCTCACTCCTCCACCACTCCAGAAGTTGGATACCTGAACACCCCTAAATATCTTTTCAGTGATTCAGTTTCTGATTTACAATGACTCCTACATATATGGCATAAGCTTCACTTTTAAGTGTCTTCTGTGTTGGGCCCTTGACTTGTTTGTTAAAAATTTTCCTCCATTAAATTCCATAAAGTTCTCTTCAGCCTATCTATAAAGCATATCGACAGCAAGGCTTTTTGTATGTTCTCTAAGACTTCTGTACCTATCACTTTACTAACTCCTAAGTAAAATGTCTAGAGCAATTGCCTTTTGACAATACGGTGGAAGCAACAGATAGAAGTAATAGGTAGGAGCATTAGGTTGTAGTAGTCAGTAGAAACATTAAGTAGGAGCCTCTGCAAACACTGCGCTAGACTTGCCCCCTGCCAGTGGCCTGTTAAAGGATGAGGCACTAAAGGCTAAGAAGCGGCACTAGAGCTCACTAGTTATGGAGACTCTATTGCCGTGGCCACTCCCTTGAGGGAGTTCCAGAATGGAACAGGTGTCAAAGATATAGATAGATAGATAGACAATTAATATCAAAACATTTAAATAATGAAGTTCAGCATGAGAATGATTATTTTCAGTATGCTTATAGATCTGAAAAGTCAACTGGGAATGCTGTGTTATCTGTAATCAATTATATATTTGAACACTTAGAATGTAACTGCAATTGTATTTGTCTTCTTCACCAGTACTTATTCTTATATTCCAGAATTTTTGTCTAACAGGATATGATTTGAGTTGGGAATACCATACATTACCTAATACTACCAAAAGATTTTGTTACCCTTTTTCACATTATATACTTATAATTTAAATGACTGTTTCAATGATTGTAAAATATGCTGACGACACTGTAATCATTGGGTTTATTTGGGAAAAGTGACATTAGTAATCATGAACTGGAAATATTTGATATTTTATTATGGTGAAATGAACATTTCCAACACATGCAGTCAACACTAGTAGCTCTCCAGGAATTTCAAGATTACTTTGGATTCATGAGGAAGACACCTAATTTAGCAGGTAAGGGGAGAGAGGCATACTTAAGGGGCCCTGGACTGCTTTTAAACCACTAAATATTTTGGGATAAAGAGTAAATCTGATGCAAAATAAGCCAGCATTACTGAAGGACATTTGACCAGACAACAATGAGCATCAGTTCTTGTTTTTGCTGGTTAAATAAACCCACCATTCAATTCTTTTTCAACTAACCACAAATCACACACTAATCAAAACACGTCAGAATACTAAAAAACATTGCAAGATTTCATGGCTCTATCAGAGCACCTCTGGTGGAGACATACTTTTACATATGTGAATAATTTTGAAGATTAAGATATTAAACCACCACTCCAAACATTTTAGGTGCACAGCAAGGATACCAATACTGCATGAACCAGGAGAACAAGGTTCCCAAAGCTAAAACAGGTAGAATAGACAAACAGGATATGCCCCAAAGAAGTGTGTCCTACTACAGTCAAGGGTAATTCAAGCACTATGGAAATAGATAGGGGGATTAAAAAGGTAAATGGGACAGTACAGGAAGACTTTTACTTTGATTTTGCGGGATTCCCAAGAGACTGATGACACCAAGGGTGCCATGGGGTACCAAACAACTAATAACTTACACCACATGGATAATGTGGAAGAGAACAAGCTTCTTCTGCGAATATAATACTTGGAAGACAAGGTAAAGAGGCTGGAGGATACTGCTAGAGACCATGAATGAAAAAAGGTACTACAGGGGGGAATTTAATGAGGTAATGAAAGATGATGGAAATCTTTGCTTGGGACAGTAAAAAACAAAGAAAATGCCAGAGAGAAATAGAGGTAACAAGTCAAGAAGGACTATGGTGGAGCATGGCAGTAAACTTAAAAAACTGGAGGATGCGCTCAGTGGGATACCCAAGTAGAAAACGTCAGATAAAAACCAAGACAAGATTTCAGATTGGAAGATGACCGTTTAGCTGACGAAGATGAAACAACTGAGGAAAACAAGCCTGGAAATCTTGAAATGTATATGCAAAATGAATTATTGTGCAAGGCCATTAACGAGGCAGTATATGCAGTCAGAGACGGGTCTATTAAAGAAGCATGTGGTAGATTAGATAAGCGTTAAAAGGGCAAATATTGTCCAGGATAGCTTTGCGGTAATGCAAATATAAATTTTAGATAGGTAAGATATACAGTTATCTCCTGCACGACTGCAGACAGCAGAAAGGTGGGTCACACTACAGATAAGGAAAACTGTGCAGAGGCAGGTAAACAGACAGATTAAACTGCTGTTGGAGGTAAACGCTGAATGTATCACCTTTTCACCATTCGATAATTTTACCCTCAAACTGTATCATGCAGCGAGGTCTACATGTCGTCACTTCACGCACCCGAGACACAAGATGACATATTGACAGAGGCAGCAGGTGTGCCCAGCCTGCCCAGACTGACTCACTTGTTTAGCACCATCATTACCCCTAACCCGCCCACTGCCTCACACTAACACCAACCTATTCCCCTTGAATGCCTGAAAACATAATACATGAAACTGATAAACACGTGTGACAAACATACGCGATACACAAACGCAAGCGCACAGAAATACAAACACAAGTGTCTATACAATATGAAAAAAAACTCCCAAAAGCACTAAAACTGTATAAAAGCACAATAGAAGAAGACATAGTAGCTGTTGCGTACAATCAAAGTCCAACAGAAAGGGCGACGTCAGGCACTACCCAGACACTAATAACTGCAACACCCCCGCGAGTCATTTCAGTACATTGCGATTACAGAGTGCTAAATACAAGACTCTTTCATAGTTAGGAAACAAGCTCTACGATATTAGTCCCTTATCAACATAATGATAATTCAAGCTATCATATATTACTGATTAGAGACGCTCTTACAAATGAACAATAATAATAGGCTCGCTATCTGGCAATATCATCAGACGTTCCCGCATCAAATGCTATTTATGCATTCGTCTTCTAGTGTCGCCAAACAGGCGTGTACACTATACACCTTTTTCCCAAGCGCACAAACTCACACATGAGTTGCGTAACAGAACATTCCAAGGTAAAAAAGCAGCACTAGCTATCAACTCTGCCTCCCTGACTAACCATGCTGAGTACCATCTGGGTTCCTCTTACAAAAGTTTTACAAAAAGCTTTATGGATGAGTCAAATAAATCGATATGGGTCAAGTATTTGTCATGTGCCTCGGCATGTGAATAATATACGTCTCATATTCCAAAGAGAAAAAAAAATATCCAAAGCATTTGAACCGTCAGTCAAATGTTTCAAATGCTCACACGATTGCAACAATCAAGAGTCTACAATAATTTCATAAAAGTGGAGATTGATGAGATTTTTACAATAAAATTAAATTTGGCCACTAGAGCACACTAAGAAAGAAACTGTGTGAAACGAAATAAGAAAGACGCGAAAAAAATCTTCAAAAGTGATGAATGGAATAATTTCAGTAACTTAGGTAAGACGTGATTTTTTTTCAAAAGTGATAAATGAATGCAACAATTTTAGAGAAGTAACAGTAAATGTTGAATGTGTTTAAATGTAATAATTTTTTTTTGAGAGATTGAGCCCCGTGAGTATAAAGGATCCTTTCGTACTGAACAAATAGGCACACTTACACACGTCTGTTCCTTTCATAATGTTTAACTGCTTTTCAAAAGAGATATTCAACAAAATGTCTAGCAAAGCATTTGTGTGAACAGGTAATGTATGAGGATAATTCTGTTAGAATTTTTGGATCACCTGAAGATTGCCCCCCCACCCCCCATACATCCACACACACACACAAACACACACACGTTTTTCTAAGCTATGTTACGCTGGGTCTGTTTAGGTTTGACTGGGTTAGATCTGGGTACAAAACTAACCTCTAACCTGACGTAGAAAGACGCTAGGGGCGAATTTTCAGATGATATTTTTCTTTTAGAAACGCTTTGCTCTTTTGAATGTGGGACACGGTGAAGAGTCTGGCTCTTAGCTTGCCAGGGAGATGATCCGAATCCGAATCACATACGTCAAGGATAGGCTGTAACGAAGAACGTTCCAGCTCACCTCATCTACGCTCCAGGGAGACAATGAAGCCCCATCTACGGGACAAACGGCAAACATGCGTCAAAAAAGACACACGGAGGTTCGTTATAAGCTAATAGTTTCAGTGTTCACTTTACCCACTGGCCACGAGAGAACGACCTTGAAACATGACGGTACGACCCTTGAACACGACGCGCCGGTACGGTCCTAACATTTGATGGCTTGACCCTTTCGGGTCTGACCAAAGGCCAGGCCATAATATCCTAGGATCGTACCGCCGTGCTCAGAAGGTTGACCAGACTTTGATCATTTTTGGTACTACGATGGCTAGGAACATGATCACCGAGTAACACAGAGTATGACTAACTATGTTACAAGGATATAAAATTTTGTACAGGGGGCAAAGTATCTAGGATGATATATGGCGACACCATCTCATGCCGTAATTACAGTATGGCAGGTCATATACTCACTGTAACATGACTCTGAAGAAGGAAATTTTTGGGGGTACACACACGACTCGAATTGAGGGGGGATGACATCATCCTTGTTAGTTCAAAATCAATTTATCATCCCTCTTGTCTACATTAGGGGATGGCATCCTCATTAACTCGGAATCAAATATCCACCCCCTTTTCAGCTGAATAAAATATGCTTCAACATCAACCTAAAAATTACTAAGTTAATGATTTTGCAGCATATATTTCCCGTTCACGATACCAGAATGTAACATTATGCACTTGCATACTTTTTTTTCACAATTTTCACGGTAGGTGCATACCCCCCCATACCTGACCCACACTCATTACTCGTTTAAATTTTACAATTCGAACGCTGGGTACAGGAATAGGGTCAGAACAGAGGCATAACTATCACGCGAGACGAGTAACGGTTGTTTTCCGAGGGGCAACATTTCGAGAAAATATTTACCACCTCTTGTAATTTCGGATCTCGAGCAAGATGGCTACAGTGTCAATCCCAGGATTTAGAGAACAAAATCCTTCTGAAAGAACGACATTCTGATGTATTTGGCATGTGCTATATAAAAATGATTCGAAGTGCAACTACTGTAATCTATCTGCCCACTGCTAGTAATCAGTTATATACGCTCAGGAAACACGTTTGAATTCAGGCGTCAAGACCCCCCCGCAGAGCCGGTCTACTGAGCCACGACAAAAATAATGATAAATGTTATCTTTAATGGAGCAATAACTTCTCAGTTGCTTTTAGCGATATCGGCTTTTAAACAGCGGCCGCCTAGACGGCAACACCCACCTGACCGTGAAGTCGACACTATTATATAGTAGTAGTGGTTCCCAACTGATGGTTAAAGTAAAACTTGTGGTACACATAAAACTTGTGGTACATAAGAGTTATCATAATGGTACGTGGAGGTAGTCTTAAAAGTCCCAGCTATATGTACAAGGAATATATATAAACATATATTTGAAATTTTTCTAAAATAATGCCATAAACACGATTTATTCTAATTCACTTTTTTTTATATTGAAAATTTTGATACATCGTAGTAAACAAAGAGAAGAAAAGAAATGTTTGATGTAATCGACCTAATAGCGTTGGATACCATAATTACATGGTGTTTTATGGTAATAATGCCCATCTTAAGAGGAACGTCTTAACAAATTTATTTATATCTAATGCAAAGCACGTTTTCCTATTTCGTAATACAGTCTTATAGTCATGAATTGTGATGTCCCATTCGTTTCCCTACAAAGACTGCCGTTGCTGCTGGTAACGTTACCAAGATTCTAATGAAAGTTATGTACAACTGAGCCATGAGAGGCTGGGGTCTGGGCAAATCCAACAGCTCTTAAGTATATGCCACAGTTGGCCTTAAAACTTTCCCTTTTCACTCCGTATCTCAGCAGAACACCAGTACATCCCCTGGATCATCCATCGAACAGCAGCAAGGTATGTGGCGTTGGTACCCTGGGCAGGTCTGGGCTTCGTTCTTGTACGCAGCCGGGGTTCTAGAGGGAAGCTATCACTGAACGCGCGCGCAAGTCCCGGACAACGTCCTGATGCTTGTACATAAACTAGTGTCAGCTGTTGGAGCTATCTCGTGGCAGATCCTCCTTACTGATTGACTACAAGAACATGAGCTTTAGAAACAAATATCATGTTACTGGAGAAAGCAAAAAAGCACAGATATAGACTCTCTAGTTAGTATGAGCTCCAAGGCTGGGTAAATATATTCTCGGGTCGAATGCCCAAAGATAAAAGATTAACACTGTAATTTTGTTCCCCATGTAACAGGAGCAACTCCATCGTGGAGGACTTCCATACAGTTGTAGGTGGGGGGTGGGAGATAGTGTGGCGGTGGGGAGCTTAGCGAAGCTGAATGAGGGTGAGGGTCAGCTGTCGCATTCCTGATGGGAAGGAGTCGAGAGGGGTGTATCACCGTAACACGCAGCTCAAGGCAGTGTCTGAATATGGGTTCGTCTGCACGAGGCAGCTGCCTGACTGATGTGTCTCACGGCTGCGACACACGACGGAGCAGCTCTAACTCGTTCGTACGGTGATAACAGTTGTTACTAATATGGTAAACTACTCAAAGCAGGTGGGTGGGATCCCATAGAAAGCTTTGCGGATGAAGATTAAGCAAACCCCCAGCGCATGGCATCAGAAAATACTGTTGCTGTCTTGCTGTGCTGAGCGGCTGCAGGTGAGACGTCATGATCATCGCTCGCAACGTTACTCACCAAGCGTTTTCCCAGGTCACTTCGGCTTTGCTGTCAGTCATGGGTGTGTGTGTGTGTGTGACGCCTAGACCCAACCCTGACCCTCCCTAACGTTCTAGTAGGTCACTGCCAATCCTCAGTGACCTTTAAGATGACTCATTCCCTCTCGCTGACCTAGTAGGTCGCTTCCTCATCCTGACTGGATTTCTACTTGACCCCCCCCCTCACCCCCCCTCACCCTCTTCGTCCTTCTACTTGTTTCCCAAGCAGTTGAATGACCTTTAACCTCCTTGACCTTTTTGCAAGGCTCTTTCACCTTCCGTGAAATATATGCATGACTCAACCTCGCTGACCTGCGTGACCCCCCCAAGATCTTATCTGACCCAGAGCATTTCTTCAGACTCGTAATCTACGTACCTCTCTCTCTCTCTCTCTCTCTCTCTCTCTCTCTCTCTCTCTCTCTCT
>JAUTYZ010006983.1:1966-13060 GCA_032273725.1 Panulirus interruptus | reverse complement strand
TCCTCACGCAACATATTCTCCTCAACACATCGCCTCGCATCCAAATACAACATTGTTGGAACTGCTATACCTTCAAAGTTAGCCATTTTCGCACTCCCAGATAACGACCTCTCTTTCCACACATTCTGCAATGTTCCCACAACCCTCTTCCCTTCACCCACCTTATGGCTTTCTTCCGCTTCCATGGTTCCATTTGCTGCCATATCCACTCCCAGATATCTAAAACACTTGGCTTCCTTCAAATTTTCTCCATTCAAACTTACACCCAAACTGACCTGTTCCTCAACCCTGCCGAACCTAATAACATTGCTTTTATTCATATTTACTCTCAACGTCCTCCCTTCACACACTCTCCCAGACTCAGTCACCAACTTCTGCAGTTTTTCATTCGAATCTGCCACCAGTGCTGTGTCATCAGCAAACAACAATTGACTCACTTCTCAAGCTCCCTCACCCCCTGCAGACTGCATACTCTCCCCTCTCTCCATGTCCCTTGTATTTACCTTCCTCACCACTCCATCCATACATAAATCAAACAGCCATGGTGACATTAAACACCCCTGCTGGAGACCAACCTTTTCTTGAAACCAATCACTCTCCTCTCGTCCTTCTCGTACACACGCCTTACACCGTTGATGAAAACTTCGCACTGGTTCTAGCAGCTTTCCTTCCACGCCATATATTCTTATGAACTTTCTGCAAGGCATCTCTATTATCCCCATCATATGCTTTCTTCAGATTCATGAATGCCACACACAGATCCCTTTGTTTCACGAAATTTTTCTGACATACATTATTTAAAGCAAATACTTGATCCACACATCCTCTACCACTTCTGAAACCATATTGTTCCTTCCCATTCTGATGCTCTGTACATGCCTTCACCCTCTCTATCAATACCCTCCCATACAACTCACCAAGTACACCTAACAAACTTACATCTATGTATTTAGAACTCTCTCCTTTGTTACCCTTGCCTTTATACAGTGGTACTATACATGTAATCCATCGATCCTCAGGCACCTCACCATGATCCATAGATACAATGAAAATCCTAACTAACCAATCAACAACACAGTCACCCCATTCCTTAAGAAATGCAACTGCAGTACTATCCACTCCAGCCGCCTTCCCACGTTTCATCTTACGCATGGCCTTTACCACCTCTTCTCTCTTCACCAAACCACTTTCCATGACTCTTTTACTTTGCATACCACCCTGACCCAAACACCCTACATCTCCCACCCTATCATCAAACACATTCAACAATCCTTCAAAATACTTACCCCATATCCTATCACCTCATACCTACCTCTTACCATTTGTTCCCTTGTTTTCTCACACTATTAACCTCCTTCCAAAACATCTTATTTTCCCTGAAGTTTACTGATACTCATTCATCCCAACTCTTGTTTGCCCTCTTTTTCAACCCCTGCACCTTCCTCTTGACCTCCTGCCGCTTTCTTTTATACATATCCCACACATTTGCACTCCTTCTTTGTAAGTACTGCCCAAACACCTCTCTTTTCTCTTTCAGAAGCAACTTTACTTCTTCATCTCACCACTCAAAACCCTTTCTAATCTGCCCACCTCCCACATTTCGCATGCCACATGCATCTCTCGCACATACCATCACTGCTTCCCTAAATATTTCCCACAACTCACCCGCTCCCCTCACTTCATTTGTTCTCTCCTTTTGCCATTCTACAGTCAATCTCTGCTGGTATTTCTTCACACAAGTCTCCTTTCCAAGCTCACTTAATATCACCACTCTCTTCTCCTCGACATTCTCTTTTCTTTTTTGAAAACCTTTACAAATCTTCACCTTCGCCTCCACAAGACATCCCACCTTTCAGCACATTTACATCAAAATCCTCTCTTCTACACGCCTATCAATTAATGCGTAATCTAATAATGCCTGTTGACCATCTTTCCTACTCACATATGTACACTTGTATATATCTCTCTTTTTAAACCAGGTATTCCCAAACACCAGTTTTTTTTTCAGTACAGAACTCCACAAGCTCTTCACCATTTCCATTCATAACACTAAATACCCCATGTGAACCAATTATACCCTCAACAGCCACATTTCTTACCTTCGCATTTAAATCACTCATCACTAATACACATAAAATCTGGAGGATGTAGGGTGTTTTAGATTCTTGGGAGTGGACATGGTAGTGAATGGAACCATGGAAGCTGAAGTGAGCTACTGGGTGAGGAGGCGAAGGTCCTTGGTGCAGTGAGGAGTTTGTGGAAAGAGAGGTCATTGTGTGAGGGCATAGATGGGAATGTTTGATGGTATAGTAGTTCTGACAGTGTTGTATGGATGCAAGGCATGGGCTCTAGAATAGAAAGTATGGAATAGGTTAAATGTGTTAAAAATAAAATGCTTGATTACAGTATGTAGTGTATGGAGAGTTGATAGGGTAAGAGAGAGAGGTTTAGTAATAAAAAGAGTATAGTTGAGAGAGCTGAAATGATTTTGACATAAGGAGAGGATGAGTGAAGAGAGGTTGACAATGAGGGTATATGTGTCAGAAGTGGAGAGGACAGGGAGAAGGAGGAGACTGAACTGGAGATGGAAGGATGAAGTGGGAAAAGGTTTTGAGTGCTTAGGGTCTGAGCATGTTGGTGGGTGTAAGACGTGTGTGGGATAGAGTGAATTGGAACAACATTGTATACAGAGGACAACGTTTTGTCATAAGAGTGAACCTGGGTGTACAAAGCTGCTGGGGGAAACCAACGGCTTTTGTACATGAAACCATAATTTATGTAGATTTTTACACAATGATCCTTTTAACTGGGTGGTCCATTGCACAGAAAAGTGTGTGGGGCCTGGTTGTGTGTAGGGAGAATTAGGAATGCTGGTAGCCCCAAGGTGGGTCAAACAGCCTTGGTGCCATAGACTTTCAGCTGATTGGCCGTAGGTAGGCCTAAAGCAAGCAAGTCCCCATGATCACTGATGAGTGGTTAATGAAGGCCAATGCTTCCACACCGGAAATACTGAGTATTTTGATGTTTCTGGAGATTATTCTGGAGAAACTATCTTGTTTGCAGGATACCACCCACATTTGAGCTAGGATCTTCACTTACCATTTGTACCTTGTGCACCCACCTCACATTTCTTCAAAGAACATTACTCACCTTTTGATGACCTCATTGGGTGTAAGATTACAGTAATGTTGCAGATCGATTGTGACAATACGAGATCATGGATATGGCATAGGGGCACAGCTTTAGCAGATGATCTAAATAGCATTGTTGAAAACTTTTGTTGAGCTGTCCTTCAGTAGATATTAGTGTTAAGTTTTTTGCTAGCATTAACTGTGATTGTGGCATTTTTAGTTCACATCTGTAAAGTAGAGAAAAATTATTCAACTACCCTCTGCATCCATGTCAGTTTTCATGTATTTACATGTGTTTGTGTCCACAGTATGGCTAAGTTTTAGGTCCAGGTTCAGTTCTCAGCCACTGTTTAATGTATGGTCATGTGAATCTGTGCAGTCACACATCATTAAGTGCTTCAGCATCCCTTCAAAAGTTGATCACTCGACCTGCATTTCACGCCTCATAGGCAAACTTTGTAATCAGAGTTTACTTGTTTTTTTCGCATGATTTCCTAGCTTGCTAATTCAGCCGTGTGGCTTTGATGGCTTTACACGAGAACTACATGGGTGGAGGGCAAGTGAGGATCCTAGCAGAAATATTTTGTTTTTATGAACTCAGATTTTTCCCTTTCAAGCTCGGTCATCTGTTCTTGACTCTACCTCATTAATGCGGGAAATGGCGGATATATGAAAAAAAATGAACTCAGATCTCTCTTTTTACCATTTTATTGAGAATTATTCCTAGAAGATTTAGATATATGTCTGCGAGTGAAAATCCACAGTAATTAGGAAATAATCTTGTCTTTTAGAACTTTTTTCTTAGGTCAGCACTGTTGAAAAATTGCATTCATTTACCACAGCTTCATTTTCTACTGTAACCCACAGAAAAAGGCAGTGTAATGTCTTCAAATTTTTGCTTGTTTTGTGACGTAACAGTTGCTCTTTCTCCATAACTTCTTGGATTTAGTGAGGTGGAAATTTGTGTTTGTACTATTTGACTTTAAATTTGTTTGAATGAATAAGGTGTTTTGTTCCCTGCAGGTTGTGGCAATGTCTCAGTCTCGGGATAAAATAGCAAATGACTCTAACAAGACTCCAGCTTCAAGTAAGGAAGACAGCAGAACACAGCAAATTGTTTCCTCTGCATTGGAGACCTCCCCTCTCATTCTTCAAGAGTCCACAAATACTGCCACTGTACCTGCTACAAAAGAAGGAGAATTAGTAGATACTGTTGACAAACGCATCAAGAAGCCACCCCCTTATCACATAGCAGCTGTCATGTCAAGGCATGCTGCTGACTTCAGTGAATCAACTGTGGAGGTTTCCTTGGCAACTAGTGGGTCCCAGGGCAGTTGTGGGCTTACTGTTAAAGAGCTTCCAGGAACACAACAGGTACAGAAATTACTGTAATTAGATCTAGTGTTTTAGGTTGCAGGGAAACACTGGGTATCAAGGTGGCAAGTCTGTCTCAGGGAGTTAGGTGTCCGTGCCCTTTCTCTAGCCTGTGGAGTTAGGACTGAGGACCCCAGCTCTGTGAATAAGTCCTACAAAAGGTCCACCTGGCCTCAGACAAAATAGGAGTGACTGCATCCCTTTTGACAAGATTTGCAGGTCTCTCCCATAAAATTCAGAACAAATTAATGGTAATAGATTACTCACGGTACCTACAATGGGATTTTACCAGGATGGAAGGCTAGCATGTAGTGCTCTTGCTTGTTGAATTATACCATTTCTTTCGGTGGCTATTCTTATTCCATAGTTATCTGTTTGATGGTCATTGGGTATTGACTTCAGCCATGAGTCTAGTCTTTTGAATATTTCTGTAGTCACTCCATGTATGTTTTTTTAATTCTGGTATTGCATTAAATCTATCTTTCAAGTTTCTCTGCAGGACATTTATGTATTTTCAGATGATGCTTTTTTGTGTGTTCCCAGGAATTATTCCCATTATGATAATTCCTTATCTTCAATGCTGAGATGCTCTCAGATTCATATCATTATGCCTTTCATTTCTTGCATATTTTATTGTGTATCTCTCTCTTCTTCACTCTAAACTGTATAGTTCAAGTTTTTTCAGCCTTTCGTGGTAATTCGTATGCTTCAGACCATCAATTTTGCTTGTGAATCGTTTTTGTATTCCTTCTAACTTGTTTATTTCCATCTTTTTGACTGATGATCTTACACAACATACTTGAACACAGCAGTACAGATAGGTCATGATACAGTGTGATTTGATGCATCAATTTTTTTTACATTGCGTGTACATTGCGTGTACCTATATTACTCCCATCTTATTATATTGGGTGCCATTATGATACATCGCAAGCCCAGGTGGCCATTGGCGTGCTACCCATACCACACTCCTACCTGAATATGTTTGCAGATGATGCAAAGTTCAAGGGGAAAGTGAAGAGCAAGTAGGATTGCACCAACTTATAAGGGGACGTCAACAAACTCCAAAGTTGGTCTGATATATGGTTGATAAAATTCAACCCAAGCAAATGTAGAGTAATGATGATGTTTCATGAGAAAGTGAAAGAAGGCCCCAATATGATTATTATATACCAGGAAATACACTTCAGGATTCTTTGTGTGAGTAGGACTTGGGAGTTAACATTACCTTTTCTAATAAACAAAAACAATAATTTTGATTGATAATTAATGATATTAAAAAAATACACCAAGTTACAGTACTCACCAAAGCAATCTGTTGGAGCAGTGTACAAAAAACAGCCCCAGGATGCCCTATAAGCTGCATATTCATATCCAAACTAATGTTTTTCCTTGTTTGCTTGGCCATAAACCAACACTATCACCTACATGCCTATTTTTTTAGACATTATGGGTTAATTGGCTCTCAAAAGTAGGAAAAATTGGAGAAATTTTTAACAGGAGAGAGTGTTAGAACAATATAGCTCTAAACAAAACAGATTTGATTAAGGTATCTTTGTAATGGAACGCATACAGTGTCTGCAAAAACCCTTGTCCAGCTCCCCATACTTTTTCAAAGGTGATGTCACTCTTACATTTTAGTATTTTGTCATCACTCCTTTGGTCTTGATTACCATCTGCAGACATCCGGGCATAGAATTGACAAGGTTCCTGAAGTATTCTAGGTCCATGTTTTGGGTCCATAGGGTATTGATCTGAGTGAGTTGAGGCACTGATGAGGTTTTGCAGGAATCAGCCGACTGATGTGCATTCAGAGCATCCAGTGTGCCTAGAAATTCACGTGTGCCCACATATTCTTGCTTTCAGGCAAGGCTTTGGGCTTTCTCTTCCTTAGAAAGGTAAGAGCCTTGAAGCACAGGTGGAAGAAATACAGTGCCCAGAAGCAAAATTCCCAAAATGAAATGGCAGCCAGGAAGAGTAAAGACACAACATCCTTCCCTCATGATAGCCAGAGGCACACTGAGGCAGGTTGCTGTGCTCACACCGTTAAAAATATTATTGTCAGCAACCAGATGTGCGATGATATCACCCTGAGAGCGTCATATGCATGTACTCACAATGCCTTTGAAAATATATGTGGGCGGACAATATTTTTTGCAATGTATTATTGGGAATGATAACACAATTCCATATTGAGGCGAGTATATAGTATGGCATTAGGAGGGACTGTTATACACCTGGCAATGTTGCAGCCATACACATGTGTTACTCTGTTGATATACACAGCATACTTCTTTTTTAGGAAAAAACTTCTAAATGGTAAGACATAACAGTTAATAGAATTTTTCTAGATTTATTGAAAATTGATGCACTGAGCGCTTATTGTATATATATATTAGCCACAGTCATTGCATTAATGGTTATTTTTACCTTGGGGTTGTCTTACAGGAAAGTTTTTCCTAAACCTCTTCCTACTTGTGGGTATGCTCCCATCCTCTCAGTACAAACTGCAAAGGAGAAAAGGGTAGGTTTGGAATGTTGAAAAAAACTTTTCTTCAAGTTGGCATCCTCCAAGCAATTTTTCTAGTTCAGTTACCTTGCCCAGCCTTCACATCCTTTTTTGAAAAAGTCTTTCTCTGTACCTTCTGTGATGACCTTTAGTTGGCACTCATGACTTGCAAAATGTGAGTTCTGAGTTGGTAGGAGATTTCAACTGTCTGGCTGAGGGTGAACCCAATACAAGCAGTTGCTGTAAATACCCTAAAGGTTGTTCACAAAGGGTGAGTAAAGGACGAACCTTCTCATCAACTCACAAATTCCCAGAGAATTTCTCATGCTTGTGGGACACTGCCTTGAAGTAAAAAGAGTTTTAAACTTTCAAAACCTGCCTCTCTGTTTGTTTATTTGGTGACCAAACAGCGCAACAGTATTCAAGTTTGCTTGTATGTACATGTTAAACATTTTAATCATCAGCTTTCTGTTTCTTTTATTGAATGCTGTCATTGTCATATGACTTACTGATTTTATGGTACTCTCCTTTTGGTGTACATTTCAGTAACTTCAAGTTTCTTATTTATGGTAATACCTAGATCTTTGATGTTTCCCTCACTTTCTATCTCTTTCTCTGTTGGTCCTTTGTAAGACATCATCGTTACATTGTTAATCAGTCCATAGTTTATTTATTCAAATGGTTCTTCATTAAATTTCATGAGGTTCTCTTCAGCCCACTTATAACTTATATCCAGGTCTTTTTGCATACTTTTTTGTCTTCTATCATTTTGCTGACTCTGGGATCATCTGCAAAGAATTTTTCTTTTTTTTTCTTTTACTTCAGTATCTGTATATATCACAGTTACAGTATAAGTAGTATTGAAGTCATTACTGCTTTCTGTGGTACATCTGATTGAATATTTCATCAGACATGGTTTGGCTTGATGAAGTTTAGAATTTTCTGTTTGTTTGAAATTATTTGATCCATCTTCCACTTTCGCCTTTAAAGCTTTGTTTTTCTAATTTCCAAATAGAATTTTATAGTTTATTAGATAATCACTATATATCATCTTCACCTCCTCTATGCCTTTTTTGACTTCCCCCTCTGCTCCCTTTGTTGATGCTCCCATTTATTCTCTTGTTCTGCTCACACTGTTCACTTCCTTCTAAAACATTTTCTTATTCTCCCAGAAGTTTGCCAATACTCTCTCACCCTAACTCTCATTTCCCTTCATTTTCAGCCCCTGCTTCTTCCTTTTGACCTCCTGTTGCATCCTCTTGTACATCTCTCAGTCACTCGCATTTCTTCAATGCAGATATCGCCCATACAGCTCTTTTTTCTCTTTCAGTAACAACTGAACTTCCTTAATCTTCTACTCATTACCCTTCCTCATCTGCAAGCATCCAACCCTCAGCATGTTACACACCTCTCATGCAAACATAAGTGCTGCTTCCTCAAATACCTCCCACTTTTTGCCATTCAACTAATTTCTTGTACTCGTATTCTTACTTTTTTCCATTCTTTTGCCCATTCTCCTAATTTCTTGTACTCTTACCTTTTTCCATTCTTCATCCAATCTCTCCTGGTATACTCACATAACCTTCTTTTGTGAGCTTACTTTTTTTCACCACACTCTTCCTGCTTATTCATATCCTGTGCTCTGAAAGTCTCTACAGACTTTCATCCTCATCTCCACCAGGAAGTGATCATATATCCCACCAGTTGGCCCTCTCTGCATATTTACTTCCAAAAGTCCCTCTTTAGCATGCCATTTTATTAGTGCATAATCCAACAATGCCCTTTCACCATTTACCCAACTTACCTAAGTATGGTGAATGACCATCTTCTTACTCCAGGTATTCCCAGTTACCATTCCTTTTTCAGCACACAGCTCCACAAGCTGTGCACCATGTTCATTCACAATGGATACCCCATTCCCTGCAAATGTACCCTTAGCTCCCACATCACCCACTTATACATTCAAATACATCACTATTACTCATTCCCTTGTATTAGAATTTTTTATGCACTCTCTCAGCTCCTTCCAGAACACTTCCTTCACTTCCATATTCCTTTCACTGCCAGGTGCCTAAGCACTAACAATCTCCCACCTCTTTTAATTCACTTTCACTAACATTGGTATGGGGCTTACTTTCTTACACTCTTTCACACAGTTACACAATACCTCCTTCAGCACAACTGCCACCGCGTACTTTGCTCTTGCCCTCATACAAACCCCATACTTTACTCATAGGACATCCTTAAACCTTTATTCCCACTTCCCCTTGAGCTTAGTTTCACTTAGTGTCAGAACATCCAGGCTCTTGCCAAATATACTACCTACTCTTTCCCTTCTTCTCCTCTTGGTTACTTCCATACGTGTTCATACACCCCAGCCTAAGCCGTCAAGGAGGAAGAGCACTCTTTGTTTGACTTCTTTTGTTCCAACATTTAGAATTTGAAATACAAGGATGCAAGGTTTGCAGCGTCCTTCTTATCCCCATATAGTCTCATTTTATGACACTCCGAGAATAAGAGGGCACTATTCTTTCTCCCCTGTCCCCAAGGAGTAGATGGGGAAGTGTTAACAGACAAAGAAGTGGTCAAGAGGAGATGGAGTGAGTATTGTAAAGGACTGTTGAATGTATTAGATGATGGGTTGGCAGATGTGGAGTATTTGGGATATTGAGGTATGTGAAGTGAGAGTCATGGCAAGGTGTTTGGTGGTGAAAGCCTTGTGGAAGATGAAGTGTGGTAAAGCTGCTGGAGTGGATGGGAGTGCAGTTGAATTTCTCACGAAAGGGAGTGACTGTGTTGTTGATTGGTTAGTTAGGATTTTTAACATTTACATGATTCAGGTGAGGTACCTGTGGATTGGTGGAATGCCTATATAGTGCCAGTGTATAGAGGCAAGAAAACAGAATTGAACGTTCGAATTACAGAGGTATGAGTTTGTTGAGCATGCCTGGTTAGTTGTATGGGAGAGTGCTGATTAAGAGGGTGGTGATATGCACAGAGCATCAGACTGGGTAGGAACAATGTGGCTTTAGGAGTGGTAAAGGATGTGCTGTGAAGAATCTGTATAAGAAATACTTAGCGAAAAAAGAGGATTTGTCTTTGGCATTTATAGATCTGGAGAAAGCGTCTGATAGGGTTGATAGGGATGCATTGTGGAAGGTGTTATGAATATATAGTGTAGGAGGAAAACTACTAGAACTAGTGAGGAGTTTTTACCAGGAGAGTAAGGCATGTACTTGAGTAGGAAGAAATGAGGGCAAGTGGTTCCAGGTGAAAGATGTGTCTTTAGCAAGGGTGTTTGATGTCACCATGGCTTTTCATGAAAGTCTGTTTATAGATAGGGTAGTGCATGAGGTAATTGTGAGAGTCTTGGAGAGAGTCTGTCTATAGCCAGTCGGTTGTGGGAATGGGGTCTGGGAAGCGAGTCGATTGCTGTTTGCTAATGACTTGGTTCTGATGGCAAACTTGAATGAGAAACTACAGAAGCTGGTGTGTAAGGTTGAGAGAGTGTGTAGAAGGAGAAAGTTGAGAATTTATTTGAAAATGAGGTGATTAAGTTTAGCAGGAGAGAGAGAGACAGGTTCATTGGAGTGTGAGGTTGAATGTAGAGAATCTGGAGGAAATGGAACAGGTTAGATACCTTGGAGCAGATGGAATAATGAGACCTGAAGTAAGCCTCAGGGTGGGTGAGGTAGTTATGGTCCTAGGTGCATTGAGGAGCGTATGGAAAGAGAGGTCATTGTCCATGAAGGTAAAGATGGATATATTTGTTGGTGTAACAGGCATACAAGTGCTGTATGGATGTGAGGCATTGGCCCTAGTTAAAAAGGTATGGAAGAGGATGGATGTGTTGGAAATGAAATTCTTGACAGCAGTTTGTGATGCGAGGAGGATTTATCGAGTAAGAAATGGTAGATTAGATAGTGTTAGTAAGAAGAGTATGGTTGAGGGAGCTGAAGAAGGCATGATAGGGTAAAAGAGTAACAAGATGAGCATGTTTGAGAAAGCTGATTGGGGTGTGATGAAATGGATTGAACGTATGGAGAGGATGAGTGAGGGAAGACTTACTAAAAGTATATA
>JAUTYZ010006659.1:0-13062 GCA_032273725.1 Panulirus interruptus | reverse complement strand
CTAACTTCCAAACTTGACCCCCTTGCCTTACGCCGCAATGTTGGTTCACTTTCCCTCTTCTATAGGTATTACTTTGGTTTTTGATCCCGAGAGCTGGCTGTTTGTGTGCCCACACCACTAGCTAGACCATGCAATACTCGGCAAGGTGCTGCGTCACATGATTATTGCGTGGCCATTGGCAACTCAAGGGTGGGCCGTTTTGATACATGCTTCTTTCCCTATACGTCGAAGCTTTGGAACTCTACCTTTTTTGTGTCTTTCCCAGTAACTATGACCTGGCACATTTCAAAAGACAGGCCTTTCACTTTCTCAAAAATTCATACATACTTTCCCTTGTCTTTTTCCATTTCATAATTCTCTCTATATTTCAATTAAGGCCCCGCCTTAATGTGGACTTTTGTCCGTGACTGGAGCCTTCAACATAAAAAAAAAACATACGATTTAACTCGAGCGCCCAGATTCTGTCAGGGGTTACGTTCGCGCTTTCCCTCTTTATAACCAAAACCTCAGGGCAGTTTGTTTTTTGAATAATCTTATTTACCATGCCACACACTGTCGTGGGCAAGACATGACAGGCACTACGGTTGAAGTATATATGCTTGAAGTAATCTTTATCTAGTCTCAGAAAGAGAGGTTGCTTGACAATTCGGAGTGACGCCTTTTGGGCGCAGCATAGCGGCAAAGATTTTTTGCCATAAGACTACTTCGGACTTCCTGACAGACCTAATGTCAATAAAGCTGCGGCATTGCTGATCTGTTTTTATGATTCCTTAATCATTTGAACTTCATAACGAAAACATGTCTTGCTAAGTCACTTGGTAAAAGAAATTGGTTCCAAAAAGCTTGGTTCGGGGTCGATTGATGATCTCGAACGGGTCTGCATCGTGTTTCACCAGGCCAGACACTAACCTTTACAATTCAAGAACCCTAACTCGGTTGTTGACCCAAAATTAACATTGACATAAAATATTGGGCTGTTTGTTCAGTAAACTGCACAGTTCTTTATGTTAAGAATTTCAGTTATGTGGATATTGACCCAAACCAAATTTGTTACACGAGTTATTGCCACCCTGCAAGTACGGGATAGACAACATTACACCACGGGATATATCTTCCGATGTTCCGACGAGAAGAGATTTTAAAGAATCTAACTAGAGAAAAAGTCTATATCCTGTGGACCAAGACCAGTCATCGGTGTACCTTAAAACTTTAAAGGAAAATTTTACGTGTTATGCCTCTGCCCGCCAGGAGGATTGAACCTAGTAGTGTGGCAACAAAGCAGCTAGCGCCAGACAGTGACCTCATAGTTTAGGTCAAGTGGAGTGTGACGCTAAAACCCTTCGATCTACGCCGGTCAGGGCCCTATCAATCCTCAGTGGAAGGTTTTAAGTCACACTGGTCGATCCTGGGAGTATGAGAACCAACCAAGGTCACCTCATGGGCAAGGAAGACATGACACCACGCGGGCACCAGTGCCAGCAATCCTAGGCCAGCCATTCTTCTTTATAAAGTGGTCGCAAACATTAGATATGCCAGTTGGTAAACTCACTGCACATATCCTACTACAACTGACATCCCGTATGCATAGTGTGCCCATATCATATCCCCATGTAATTACAATGATACTGTGTGCCCATCATTTAATTCCCAACGTGTGCTATCTGTGTCCCGTCTGTTAACTAGTTCGTGTCTGTGGTCAATATGTCTCACCATCACTGTAGATATTTCCTTACGTGTAATCTTTAACACTCGTATATCCCAAGGGTGTTCATTGTTTTGTCTCCATCTTAGTCCCTATTGTGTTATGCCATAAGATCACAAAGGCGGCCCCCAGCAGGCAGTTATAACACAGGGAGCTCGTGTTTTTCCCGTAAGGCCCAAAGTCAAATCGAATTCAAATTCACTAACCTGTAGGAGCTGAGTTTGCCACCACACCATTTGTAGTCAGGACATGATCTTCAGGTTGATGGGTGTCAGGGAATGGTATATGACCCTCCTTCCATGTTCAACATCTACGACGAACCTTTCTTACCTCTCCTTTTACTTAGTTCGACCTTTTTCCTGTCATATATTTCCGACACTTCTTGGATGCCTGTACCATGATTAGAACATATAGTTCTGGCACATGATAATTTTCATATAAATGAAGGTTGTCTCAGCAAAGGTGTGCCACAGTAATTATATCAGTGTTAACTATTGCTGGCAGATTTGATATTCGATGACACCATTGTAGCCAGTGCTGTTTTAAGTTTTGACAAAAGTGAGCATGAAATACAGTTCCCAAAGTGATTCAATATGCTCAATTTATTTATTACTTATTGTTTCACAGTCATACCAAGCACAAGGTGCTTCGCCACTTTCCGTTCTCTTCAGTTCACGGCGTACCAGATATATTGCCCTTAGGACTTTGCTAACATCTCAGTTCTCTCTGACCGACTCAATATAATTTGACGACTTGAGATCACACATTCTGACAATGCAACAACAGTTCTAGAGGTCAAAACCATATTGACATAAGATATTTGGTTGACACCCATCATGCGAGTCCTTAGTTCTCTCTAGGGGTGTTCTATTTAATACACCCAAGCAAGAATGCCACTTCTTCGACTCATCCTTCATCAAAAGCTACTTTTCCATATGCAGTTTCTGTGCCTTGACCAGCCTTGACCAGTCTGTATTTCATCCAAATGTACGAGCTCACTTCTGTGGTTGGGTTGCCAAAACTTGTTTCAATCTTTTAGATGTTTCATCAGTTAGGTTTTCTATTTGTGTTCTAGATCTTGGACTGTATAAACACCAGGGAAGTCTAATTGCATGCAATAGGAGTAATGTTCCATCGTCATCGTGATTCACTCAACACTTGATGGACAAATCATATATTCTTGTCTGTGTACTCAATTATGCACAAAAACTTACTTTCCTAAGTATTTTGATAACTTTTTGCTGTACTTGTACCTGCCTTACGTAGATGGATTTCTTTTATGTCCACGTGTGAAGTCACGACAACATCATTTCATGGCAATTAACCTCTCTGGCTGTCAATTAAGCATTTTGACGTAATCCAAACATTTGGGAGCTAGTATCAGCTCAAAAGGCTCTATTACAGATGTTCTGTGACATTTGTTGTATATTTCACCATATTATCACTCCTGGTTCTCTAAGGTTTATTGGATAAATATTCTTTGTCGCATACGACTATGATGCACCGATCAGTTGGGAATAACATCTGAAGATGTACAGTAGACCTTTCTTTCCTCAATTTATGATTTTCCTCAAGACTGTCGTTATTCCATCTCTTTCATAAATACTTAGTGTCTATGAGCCATAGATAACATGCTCGGTGATAACATACCCAGACTTGTATGGTTTTAAGGTTATACATCGTAACAACTGACATCTTGTTTATCTTTAGTTGAATCACATAAAAACGTCATCCTCTTTACTTCCTGTGTCTTTTCCTAGCTAATGCAAAGAAATGCAAACAGCAACACACCATTTTTTAAGGCCTGTCAATGTTGTTTGTGATAGTGGACGAGAATTAGTACCACTTAACTTTCTCATGTTACCATGTTTTCTGTCACAATGTATTATACAGGTCTGATATACGTTGTTTCCGCTTGCGATCTGTACCTTCGATCTCTATCGATTCTCCTCTTACCTTTCATTTTAATTGCTATTGTTCAAGATTTAATGGTGTACACGACAATGATGTAGGTCACACAGTTAAGCCATTGTTACGATGTGATATTCCTCCTCCATCAGGAACTTCCTCTTGTCTATCAATATTGTTCAAGGCAAGCACAGTGGGGATGGAAGGATATATATGTTTAAAGGAATAGGTAGGCTTACTATTAGTATATCCCATCTTTATTAATGCACAATGCTGTGTGTCGATCTCCTTCATGCTTGAGTATGAACAGGAATTCCTAAGTTAAGTCACTATTTTCATCAGTTCAACTTTGCCCATCACAGTTTTGATAATACATCGAACTAAGAGTGAATTTTACGGTCAACACCCTGCCAACAGTCACGGCGGTGAATATGTCTAGCTGATGTGAGCTGATGATGCCTGCCTTCCACCGTGCAAGACATTTAAGAACTGCACGAGACAGTCAGATAAGAATATATGACTCTTATTCTTGAGACTGCAAAGGCCAAGGTTGTTCCTAAATTCCAGATTCTATTTGGTCATGTACGAATAGGAACGCTTGAAATAAAGTAGATTTCTCCTATTGTCACTCAGCATTTATGTTTGTCTTTCAAAAGTACATATTTAGTGGCAACTGATTCAAGTGAAAAGCTCACTGGCTACCATCGACAAACTACTTTAAAAGAGAGTAGCCCCACCAAACTCCATCTCAAGTTTTCGACGTAGATGATTCTTGGTTTCTTCTATGACCTCTGTACTTTATTTGCATTCCTGAAGGATACAACTTGGGAGGTGAGTTCAGTCAAAAGAACAACCCAATGTTTAGACAAAATATCATTCCGAACATTTTCACATCGTGTTTTTACACCAATTTTAACCACTATTTGGTAAATGCCTTGTATATCACTAAACTAAAAACAGCCTTCCTCAGGCCTTTTGTGTGTATAATCTCCAAAGCATGTTCTGCAATAATGCGCTTCTGCCGCAACAATGTCTCTCAAGGTACTAGAGAAAAATTCTTTGACTTCAACTTTGGATTACAATAACACAAACTGTTTTTCCAGCCTCGAGCACTAATGCTGGCTTTGATGTTCACAACTGTTAGTTCCCTTGATGTACTGTGTCTGTAACAAACTATGCATGTGTTGTTATGCACCCCTGACTATGAAGCAGTTTCCTGCCTTGAGGAGTACCTGGGATCTAAGTCATCGTCTAGCTGTGGAACTTTGCTAATTTTCCTGCCTGGCCCGACCCTTTTTATGAGTGAACTCTGGTCTGCATTCTCTCTAATATTTCATTTTTGGAACCGTAGTTAGATTGTCTTTGCTAAGCTTGAGAATTGGCTCAGACTGTCTCACTGCTGCAGCTTCAAAAAGTGTTATTAACAGCGGTCATCTTGGAAGCTGGGCAGCTCAGTGAAGGGTGAATGTTTCCTACATATAATACAGGGCTCACAATCCCTCTTCTGTCATTTTGGCCTCAAATCACTTTCTAACATTTTGATGGCTTGCATTTTTTTATTTTTTGTGGTTGTAGATTTAAGAGCTTATTTGCTGTCACCAGTTTTCTGAAACCAACACAAAACAAAACTGTATAAATTATCTGCATCAAAATATTCACATAAAAATAAGGAAATGCAGTATGAGAACAATTCATAACCCAGAATACTCTACGAAAAGATGTTTTTTCTGAAATAAAATGGAAAAACAAGATTTTTTAATTCCTAGAGCCTCTAGATTATAACTCGCCATCACTACTTCTCTGATTCCTATGTATCCACCTAATAGAATTAGGACAGAACTAAGAATGTTAAAACTATGGTGACCAGTGAAGTGTATGTATTACCAAGCCTTATCCATAGCCTGATACAGTACCAGTGATATCAGTACTTTTCATAGTTTCTTCCAATCATACTGTCCTCATACAGAGGCACATGTGGATGTTTTTAGCTGTTCTAATTACACTTACACTCATATATGTCACCTGTCTTTACAAAAAGTTCAAATCTTCAATAATTATACTGTGGTAATGAGGAGAAGGAGGTGACTGGTGCTGGAGGAATGCCTGTGTCATGCTAGTAGGGGCTTGTGCTCCTTGATAAGATAAACACCTTCACAAGAGGGTCTACTGTATGATACACTTATAACCAAGTAAATCACAGCAAGACACCATGCCAGTCTATTAATTCATAAGCAACCCAAAACCATTTTCTATGAAAGAATCCTGGTGTTACCAGGATCTTTTTACAGAGGCTCCAGCAGCCCAAAGCTGCACTACTTCCAGTATCAGGAAAATGTAAACTCCTTTGGAGTGAGAAGTTCTGTGCTCCCATTGATATGTAGCCACAGGACCACAGGTCCCGACCTCTGGCACCACGGGGCTTTCCAAAAGCTGTGTTTCGGATCAACTAACTTCAGGGTTTTATTCTTACTAACGCCAGACGATTTTATTCAGCTTTTGGAAGGCCCTGATGAGCCATAGGTCCAGACCTTAGGCTGCGTTTCAGGCCAACTAACTTGGGGGGTTTTATTCTCACTAACGCCAGATGATTTTACTGCAGCACCCGGGCGCCACAGGTCCGAACCTGTGGGAGACTCGAGCACCGCAACAAAATCATCTGGAGCTTGCAAGATTAGATCCCCCAAGTCAGTCGACCCAAAACGCCCACAGATCCGGACCTGTGGGTTCCTTGGGGCTTTCTAAAAACTAAAGAAGTTCATCTGGCATTAGTAACATTAAAACCCCCAAGTTTGTTGACCCGAAATGCCCATGTGTGGACCTATGGGCACCTCAGGGCCTTCCAAAAGCTGAATAAAATTGTCTGACCTTAGCAAAAATAAAACCCCAGGTTGACCTGGGGCTTCCCAAAGCTGAATTAAATCGTCTGACGCTAGGAAGAATAAAACCCCAGGATGAACCAAAACACCTCAAGTCTGGACCTGAAGCGCCTAGGGCATCCTTAAAGCTGAATAAAATCGTCTGGCATTAGCAAGACTTAAACCCCAGGATGACCCAAAATACCTCAGGTCCAGACCTGAGGCACCTGGGGCTTCCCAAAGTTGAGTAAAATCGTCTGACATCAGCAAGAATAAAACCCCAGGACAACCCAAAATGCTTCCTGAGGCTTCCTAAAATCTGAATAAAATCATCTGGAGTTAGTATGAATTAAAACCCATGGTAACCTTAAATACCTCAGGTCTAGACCTTAGGTGCCTGAGGCTTCCCAAAAGCTGAATGAAATCTTCTGGCATTAGCACGAAAAAAAAAAAGTTGACCAAAAACACCTTGGCCTCCCAAAAGCTAAAGCTTATTTTTTTTTTTAAGATTTTGATGAAACTTTTGTCATAGGCCTCAACATCTCCAAAACATTTGACAGTGTGGTATAAGTCTTTGATTTCTAAACTCCCTTCCTTTTGGCTTCTTTGCCTCTCTCTGTTCCCTAATGCAGAGTTACCTCTCTCGCTGTTCCATTGCAATAGTGGTCGATGGGCAACTTCCCCCTCCTATCCTATCAATAGCAATCTTACCCAGGGTTCTGTTCCATCGCCTACTCTCTTCCCTTTCTCAGTTCATGATCTTTTCTCCTCTACTTCTAACCCTGTTCACTCTTATGATGATGATCCTTTATATACTTCAACGCACTTTCCCTCCCCTCCTCCCTCTAATACTCGCTCTCTCTCTCTCTCTCTGGAGAAGCAGTAATCTTGTTAAATTTTGCAGTGCTAAATCACAATTTCTCCCTATATTTACATCTACAAATTATTTGTTTCACTCTGTTCAAGACATAATTCAAACCTGCAATAACATAAATATGTAGAGTACAGCCATATCCTCCACTCTATCATCGAAACCCTTCATAACATCACGAAGTCTGCTTCTTAAAAGATGGGAGTGTTGTATAGGTGCAGTATCATTTTTCTTGTGAGCAGCTATTCCATATCTACAAGGGTTATATTTGCCCAAGTGTGAAAACCTGCTCACACATCTGGAGTGGCTCATCATCCACCCCTTTATCAACTAAAGTGGAATCAAAGTCTTTCTTTTCATTAACTCTCCAGGTAGCACCCGTCTTCAACTTTCCCTTTCTGTACACTGTGATGTAGCTGCTCTTTCAATTCTATAGGCAATATTTTGGCCATTGTTCTCACGAGTTAGCTGCATGTGTCCCTATCCCCAAGGTTTGGACCCATGGCACTTGTTTGACTACTGCTTACCACAGTTTCTCTGTGAAGACCAGTCACTCGAGGATTGGCTGCTATGACACCTCCATTTTCCCTCGAACAGCTCAGCTGTGGAATTTTCTTCCTTCTTTTGTCTTTCACTCTTTAAATAACCATTCTTCTTTTCAGAGCCAGGTCTACAAATATCTGTGGAACCCTGATTAATATCTAGTTTTTTCTTTTACTTTTTTCTTTCACCAGAGATGGCCTTGATTGGGGCATGGTTAGCCGGTGCCATGTAAGCATTCTGAGGGCCCATATGCAACTCAAACATGTGGAGGCCATGTAGATTCACTGAATAATCAGGACTAAAATCTTGTGTCTTAAAAATTAATATATCATACAAAAACATTTGAAAAGAAACATACATCGTCAAAAACGAAAAAAATGCCTTCTGTACTTTTCCAGCGGCATAATAATTTCTGCCGGTGATACTGAGGCTGTGCAAAATATCGGATTCAATGCTCAATGTTTTGAGTCATCATGGCGCACTGTTCATATCTAATATCTTTCACCCTTAGGAATGATCATTCATCACTTCAGCTGCTGATCGTCATACGTAGCATAACAACATTCGGTAATGTAACTTTCAAATTACATCACCCTGATTTTGAACTTCTCAACACTGCAGCACTCCAACCTCTTTCTCCTCAAAACAGTTGAACTAATTTACAAAACTGAATAACCTTCTCATATACATAAACATGAATAGTACATCTGAGCCTGGTACATCATGGGTGATCGAATCTCATCACTCAATTTATCCAGTTAACCTACAAAAGCAAATCTCACCATATGCATTAATATGTTCTTATAGGTTCTGAAGCACCATAACAATTACAGGAAGGAATCTCTCAGCTTGGAGCTTGTCTTTCGGAGTCCATATGATTGTGGATTCAGGTTCACATCACTGCACATTAATGCTCATGACATTCGTTCATACCAGAAAGCTATGCGCCATCTTTTTCAGAGTTATCAAATTGATTCCGTTGTAACTGCACTGTGGTTTCTAAGGATTTCAGCAGAATGATGGTAGCGTTAAGATCCATCTTTTCATCTTGTAACAGTTTACTGGTGTTGTTAAATCTTTCAAAAAAAAAGTGTGAAACAAAATAAAATGAGCCTTACGTCATACACAAACTCTTGTAGTATACAGAGTGGCAGCAGTGCTGCAGATTATCCCTTTAATTCATGTGGTGTTAAGCTGTGTCATTAAGCAATTACTGAATCTCCGAATAACCATATACTAATGCTTTGCAAGAGCATGAGCTGACGAATCATGAGCATCAGTGACATGTTCTATCACTGAGCCATTTTGGAATAAACATTTCTATCAGAAGAAATTCGCTTTGAGCATAATGTCAAGTGCACATGAAGCAATGAAAAACTGGTACAATAATTCCACAAAAAAAAATGAAAGCTGCAACTGCGAGACAGCACATATGGCTTCAATGGAGTACTGCAGGGTGGGGGGAACGATGCTCCCCTTAAGTTATACAGTATACAATAAACTTATTCAATAATAATGATGATTTATATATTTTCACAAAAACTCTAACCTTTAAAGTACCACTAAAGGAAAAATAAAGATATATGTATGTCTAACTAACTGTTTAAGTGATTTACGCTAGTGACCAATGAAACAAGTTTCATCACCTGCCAAACACTGACATGTTCATAACAAAATTATCTGCATAAGCATTTCAGTTTGTTTCATCAACTGGTAGGCAGCCAACGACCAGGGAGGTATATTACCAGTACTACCCACCTGGGTATCGGGAGGGTTAGTGACGGCTGCATAGTGAGCCAGCGCTTCAGTGGTTGTCAAGTTGCACTCCTCTGACCCAGGTAGCTGTCTTTTCTTCCTGCCTCACCCACACATGAACTACTGGCATTTTTTCTACAAACATACAGTCTCTCCTTGTCATTTATAATACAACAACACTAAACTCACACAACTCATTCTTCGTAACTCTAGATTTTCCTGCAGTGAGCACCTGCCTTTTGGTAAAATGGTGGGGGCAATAGATAGAAGAGGTAGGTAGAAACATAGGTAGAAGTAGTATGTAGGAACATTAGGCAGGAGCATTAGGTAGTAGTCGTCAGAAGGAACATTAGGTAGAAGCCTCTGCAAACACTGCACTAGACTTGCCCTCTGCCAGTGGCCATTAAAGGGTGAGACACTAAAGGCTGAGAAGTGGCACTGGAGTTTACTAGTTATGGAGACTCTATTGCCGTGGCCACCCCCTTGAGTGAGTTCCAATTGGGAAAAGGCATCAGAGATATACTCGTAGATAGATAGATCATCAAATAAAACTCTCTTGATTATTGCCATCAGTTGTTTTATTTTATCATATGTAATAAACTTATTTCTATCTAAAAATGATCGCCAATCTTGTATTAAATTTATTTCAGGACAACAGCTGTATTCAATTTCAAGATAATCAGACAAGTATTTGTGATCAAATTTACCTTTTCCGATACCTCAAATATTGCTAAGTTCTTTAAGATACAATGTGTTCTAACATACCACCTGTTTTGAGTTTTTCATCACCAAAATTGTGATGAAATTGGTAGCAAAATAATCAACTGGAGACAGGTATGGAGGGAATGATGTGGTTTTGAAGTGGATCATGAAGGATGAAAGTGAGTACAGCACAGCAGTTCTATCAAGACATCTGAGAGAAAAAACAGCCAAATAAAAACAAAACTATCACACATGGAGAGGATTCTAGTCGAATCACTGGGGAAGCAAAATGAGGTCAACAAGAGGTTGGATAATACTGATGTTCTAATCGAGGTGAAAGGTGATGATTTATTCATGGAGAAGAAAAAGACACAGAGGAAGAATAACCGAGCTGAGAATAACTTCATAATCCATAATATGCCTGCATCAACAAGTTGGATCCAAAGGATTGGTAAAAGGGCTGACAACTATCCCAAACAAGGCAATACTGGAAGATGGTGGAGCCAAAAGAGAAGTATTTTACAGAACGAGTGAGATATTGAAACTGAGAAAGATATTCAAAACATCAGACTTGTCTTCAATGAAGAAAGAAGGGAAAAAGTTGAGGGATGAGATGAAGGCAATAAGAAAAAATTGAGATATTAAATGAACAATAAAAAACTAAATAGTATATTAAGAATAGGAGAGAAGAATGTAGCAAAAATTGATCATTTCTAAACACTTTATATAAAAATAATGCACTGAAATTATATTGTGTAAATGCACAGTGTCTGTAATAGATTTACTGAATCAAAACAATGTTCATGATTTACAAGCTCATACTGGTGACATTACAGAGAGCAGGATGCATAATGAGGCTTCTGAAAGCAAGGTTCAAATAGGTTATAATTGCTTAGGTAAAGACAGGGCAGGAGTGAGAGTGGGAAGTGTACATGCGTTTACAACACTGGGTGTGTGCCCACACACGTGACGAGTTAAATGTTGGAGGATTGCTTTACTAGGTTGGGACAAGGTAAAAAAAAAAAAAGAAGTAAATCTCCAAACCTAATCAAGAAAATAACCTTCAGATAATAAATACAATCAATAAAGCTAAAACATTAGAGAGGATTAGCCCTGTATTGATAATGGGAATATGCTATAGGGTCCAACAGCAAGAGATTTCATAAGGCTGTATACATAGTAGAGTGTTGAAGTGGTAGCTCCTCCACGCAAAAGTGACCATTATTGTTTAGCTTTTGATTTCATCTGCTTGGGTGCAAGAGCTATTAAAAAGGAATGCCTGTTGAAAAATTTGAATATTCTGTTTTAAAGATTACTCATTAATGAAGAAAGAACCAAAATGAGTAGATTGGGATGAGATAATTTATGACAAAAGTGGTGAGAAAATGAATAATGAAATGGACAGGATTATAGATCTAGCTGAGATATGCACACCAAAAGAAAAAAAAGGCCAGGGGATAAAAAGGAGCATCCTGAAGTCAACAGAGTTGAAAAAATTAAATGAAATATGTATAAAAACAAAGAGGATAAGAGAATGTAAGGAATATCAGTTACAGAGAATCTAACTGCAACATTGATCCAAAGATATGAGAAGAAATCTGAGTGTATATTTAACGAAAAATTTAAAGTACAACCAAAGCTATTGCATAAATATATCAGACAAAAGCAGAAAGTTAAAAATTGGAAATGCCAGATGGGACTTTGTCTCACACAAACAAAGATAAGGCAAAGCTATTCATCAATTACTTTCAGTCTGTCTTCATTATGATTCTGTGGGGCTTCTACCAAATTTTCAACAAATGGTGGGATAAAATGACATAAGGGAAGCCGGCCTTGTAACCACTTAGGAGGCTTTTCAAAAAAGAAAGAAAGATAAGGCAATGGATCCATATGAGGTATACCCTAAAATTTAAAAGGAAAATGCAGAGGTGGTGGCATATCCACTAATTAAGCTATACGAGATATTGGAAAAGGGTGAAACTCTAACTGTTTGGAGGATAGCTAAGGTGTGCCCTATTTTCAAAAAAGGAAGAAAGAAATTATTAATCAATTACAGACCAGTAAGCTTGATGTCCCAGAAGTGCAAAGTTTTAGAATCTACACTATGATACTACATTTAAAGATGAATACTTTGATGTGTAACGAACAACATGGCTTTAGAAAAGGAAAATCCTGTTCATCAAACTTGATAGAAATATTAAAGGAATAGAAAAAATTAATGAATATATTTTGCATATTCATTTTTTCATAATTACCCCAGGACACCATTCTGAAAGAATCCTACTGTTACCCTGGAACCTGTTTCCAGGGGCCTGCAGCCTAAGCTGTGCAGCACTTAGTTTCATAGACAAATGGATTCCCTTGAAGTGAGTTCTTTGATGAGGCTATATTCTCTTTCATCAACTGACAATGATACAGATTTGCCAAAGGTGACTTTTCAAGTGCAGTGTAACCTCAAACAGGGATAGTTCAGTAACACCTCTAGATAGATTGCCTATATTATGATTTTCTTAAGGTATTTGATATAATGCCACATCAAAGAATGATGCAGAACCTGAAGGGAAATGGTACAGTACGAGGGGAAAAGTTGGAGCACGGGCACCTACAGAAAGGGACAAGATGGGTATTTGTTCCCCCCTTACATTTTACAAAGAGCTGCACAAGTGACATATTCATAGTAATAGTTACTTAAATGGAACATAATTAAACAAGTTTTATTAATTCTT
>JAUTYZ010006330.1:0-13069 GCA_032273725.1 Panulirus interruptus | reverse complement strand
GGTTGACAAAGAAGATATATGTGTCAGAAGTGGAGAGGAAAAGAAGGGTAAAACCAAATTGGAGATGTAAGGATTGAGTGAAAAAGATTTAAAGTTATCAGGGCCTGAACATGCAGGAGGGTGAAAGGCATGCAAAGGATAGAGTGAAATGGAATGATGTGGTATACAGGGGTTGGTGTACTGTTAGTGGATTGAACCAGGGCATATGAACCAAGCTAGAGAAAGGATGTGAGTGGATGCTGCCTTTCTTCGTCTGTCCCTGGCAGTACTTTGCTAATGCTGGAAACAGCAAACAAGTATGAATATATATATATATACAACTTTGGCAGCAAGGTATGACTTGTGTTTGTCTGGCAAGTGTGGTTTCAGATGGCTGTATGTTTGGTGGGTTGATGTTGAAGATTGAGTTGGGAGAGTGGTTGTTTAGTGCTTGTTGGGTCATTTCAATATGTATGTGTTTTGTCAGTGTTACGTTTGCTGGGAATGGGGGATCTGTGAGTAGAGGTTGCTGAAGTGTGAGATAAGGATAGGCTTGTTATAACTGCTTGGGTGTTGATGGTTAGTCGTGAAGTGGTTTGGGTGGGAGGGGTCTAGTGCCTTTGCAAAGAATTAATCCTAAGCATGTTAAGATGGAACTGTATTGGCAGGATTTTGTGATTGCTAAGCAATCGGTGCTCTATTTTGTGTAGTTTTCAACTTTGTTATATTTGCTTTTGAGAGGTTGGAAGATGAGACAGGTTAAGAGTGAAGCAAAAAAAATTTTGGTTGAGGATGCAAAGGGATATGTGCATATCATGTATGAATTTCCTGATCCTATGTTCATGAGCCAGTGAGCCTGATAAAAATTTTCTTTTGGTTGGTGTCAGGATGAATGGATACAGTATTTAATTGCTGTCCAGGCTTCTTCACTGCATTTGTACATATATGCATTTGCACATACAAATTGTGTTTATGTATTACATTTTATGTGTTTGTGTGTGTGTGTAGAATGTTTTTTACATTATTGTAACTGCAGTCTATCATTTTGCAGCAGAAAGTAAGGACAGTCCTGTAAGGGAGACTCCAACTGACCCGAGAAGAGATGGACCTACAGTTAGTGCTGGTATGGGACAAGAAGCCCTTTTAGCACTTCTCGAAGCAAGAGTAACCGACTTGTGTGCCCAACTTGACACCATTGAACCAGAACTTAGGGATGCCATTTTCTTGGTGAGTTGGTGAGGATAAGGGAAAATTTCAAAGGAAATGTAATTCATCCTTAAACAGTGGGCAAGATCTGGAAATTCAATCACAGAGTGTGCAAAAAATAGAAAATTGAAAAAAAAATACGCTTGTGAAACAAGGTAGTATTCAAAAGTAACAAAATTCACAGAAAGTCATACTGTTACATTTTTGTTGGCCAGGTCCTGTGGTAGTGAGTGCCTAGAGGGGGAGTGAATGTTACGTTTGACAGCTCCTGATAAGAGAGGAAGACGGAAATGATGTTTCTTTATATTGACCTTGTTTTCTTATTGTACTTATATTTTATACACAGGCAAAGTGTTGGTGGTAAAGTATGTATCTCTTTCTATATCTCTGACTCCTGTTCTCTCTTGGAACTCCCTCATGAGGGTGGCCACCACAAAAGAGTCTCCACGACTAGTGAACTCCGGTGCCGCTTCTTAGCCTTTAGTGCTTCACAGGCCACTAGCAGAGGGCAACTCTGTGAAATTACACTTTCCACACTAAAATTCAGTGTGAGGTAGGTTGGTTAGCAAGTATGGGGAGTATGTTAAAAGATATATTTTTTCATCATACTGAAAATTCTACTCTTATTTCATACACAGGCATGTAGAAATATTACACCTTTCACACTATAGTACATATAATTGTGAGGAGATTGAGTGACTGGCATGTATGGAGAGGATATTGGAGATGTTGTTTCTCTGGAAATATTTGGGATGTTCACCTATCATCTGTACCAAAGTCTTCCATTACCCCAGAATTACACAGAAAAAATTAGAGCAATAAGAAGAAATTACTCTGTACATTGCTTCATTTTTCATATTTCTCGTTATTTATTCTTCTTCACACTCCTGTCTAACAGATATGTCATAATTGTTCCTCCTAACAACTTGGATCATCCAACAACCTATCTATTTTCCATGGAGTCACCGGGTATGCACGACCTTCAGGTGGATTGCCTTGCACTTATAATTGTGGTTGTAGGGGAAATAAGAATAGCAGAATATTTTTTCCACACCTTCTTAGCTATGGAAGAGGCTTTATGTAGGCTTCTAATGGTATGCCAAGTCAGTTGGATATTTAAACAGTGATAGGAAAATTTATAACATCAATTGGTGTTGGCTTCTGTTTCCTGAGAGAACATACTTGATGTCGGCTGCTGTTTTTAGGGTTTTATCACAACCTGAAAATTAAGATGTCAAAGCTCATGCATTTCCTTGCATGTTGGTTTTTATTTATTACAATAGAGTTTTCATGAACATTGCTGTAGAGTTAGTAATGAAAATGTAATCATTAGGCAGAGGCAGCCCAATATATCCTTCATTTAATATATCACATTGAATTTCTTTTGATCCAACTGATAAATATCCAAAGTGTTCTGAAATGTATGTATAATGTATCACTTTTTCACTGTGGTGCTTATGTTCATACCTTTCCTGATTATATCCCTTGCAGTTGTGCTTTCATCCTGGATGAAAGTGTATTTAGTTGTTTGTCAAGCTTACCCTGACATATAGGCTATGATGTATTTTCCTAGGTTATTATAGTCTCTTAAAGTTATATACAGTACACTTGTAAATGATAAGGTGACTTATTAGATGTTTACATATTGTACTAAAGCAGCTCAGAGAGAGATACATTACAAAGGTTTACTTGTTATAATGTTCACCCCTGTCTTACCTGATTATGCTCTGTATCAGTTCTTCCAGAGATACTTATGCCTCTTTTCCAGTGTTCACCCAATATATAATGCATGAAGTGCACACAATCAGCAGTCATCTTCCTGGTATTATCTTCTGAATTATCTGCGTCCCCTGAGCAATTCAATCATTGCATCTGTCCATCTTTTAGTGGTGTAAATGTTTTTCTTGTAATTTTAACTATACTATCATAGATCATCGTCAACTTATCAAAACTTTTCTAATTGATATTTTTTCATAAAATGCTCTTACATTTCAGTAATTTTGGAATTAACTGCAGTCATCAAAAAAACATTTACTACTAACTCAAACAGTAAAATCTAAGAAAAACTTAATTTAGTGTAAGAAATTCGTTAGAAAAAACGACACCCTTACAACATAACAGTTCTTTGAGCTTCAAAATATCCCTTTTCAACATCCTGCTGTTAACATATGTTTAATATTCCAGAATTGTGAACAAGCACGCCGAGCTCGTTTGAAAGAGGAAAAACGACAAGAAACAGAAATGCGTCGTGCTGAACGCAAACAGCGCCACCTAGAACGTGCTATGGCAGAACCCCCTCCTAAACCACTCTGATGTGTGTACATTATTCATACGGTATTTTGTCATTGCAGTTGCAGGGTAGTAAGTATCCTGGGGAACTGAGCATCTCTTCATTTTGTCAGCCTGAGGGGTTGGGACCCTATTTTACAAATTAATCCCTACAGACATTGCATGTGGCCTCACTTGGAAGCAGCATGTCTGCAACCCATTACTATTTGTATGGCTTTGTGGAATAGGAAAGGAATAATGGATAAATACAAGATGACAATTTTTAAATACTTCTGGGCCATTTTGATAACTGTTTCTTTCCATACACCTTGAAGCCTTGGAGCTTTCCACTGTTTCATGTCTTTCCCAAAAATTATGACTTGGCACATTTTAAAATACAGGTTTTTTTCACTTCCTCCAAAATTTGTAAATTTTTACCCTTGTCTCTTCTTTTACCCTTTCATTAACATCTCTGTATTTCAATTAAGTCCGGCCATGATGTGGACTTTTGTCCATGACTGAAGCCTCCACCATAAAAAAAAAGGAACAGTGCATGTGCACATGATAGCTGAGGAGCACCAGAACATTTGACAGGAATGGATCAAGGGTGCAAGATCAGGCTTGTTTGATGTACTAGAGAATACAGATAGCAGAGCAAAAGGTATGGAAATGTTGATGAAAGATGAATGGCTTGAGTTGTTTGTTTGTAAATGTGTAGGTAGTATGTTAATACGTACAAACTTTATGTGTGATGGGTTTAACATTACCAGTAGTTGCATATGCATCACATATTGACAAAGAAGAGTTTAAGGTAATTTAAGAGAACTAGAAAGAGCAGTTAAGATATAGCTGTCATGACTTTTCACCATACAACAGTGAACACTATACTGTACAGCCTCATTGACATAACTCATCCCTGCTTCATTCTAATATTCGATGCTTGATCATAATCTACTACTTCTCACTTTCTAATAAACATGAAAACAGCCAGTAGTATCAATCCCTACAGTCTTAATACAATCCACATTCCTGCCTTAACTAGTTATATGCCTCTTGTGTGTATATAACAGCTGTTTACATGCTTTGTCCTCACAAAATCAGCATTCTGTCAATATGTCAGGACAACTGTGTATGATTTAGGGGATCCAAAAGTAGTCTGGGTAAGGTGGTGTTTTGAAGGCACAGTTTTACTTTGTATTATGCTGTATTTTCACATACTTTTAGTTTGATCATGCATAGTATGGTGTATAGCCAATGTAATTTAGGTTTTGCTAGCATCTTTCATTAAAAAAAATTTCTGAATGTGATTCAGTAAAAAAAAACTTGGATAGTTGTTCTTTAAACTTTAATATTACAGAGAGCAGATGAACTGACTTTGCATTCTCTCACCAAACTTGTTTCTCATCTTTCTCCAGTTGCATACAGATGTCTGTTTTCTAAAGAAGTGTTTTTACAAATCACATACATTTCACTCCTTTGCTAAAAGAACTGTCCACTGATACTTTGTTAGAATTACATGCCAAAACTGGTGGATGTGGAAAATACCCAAAGATAAAGTCATCACACATGATGAGTGTGAACCACTGTAGTTGCAGGTAGCAAGTGAAGCATAGTGAACTGTGCTGCTAAGAGGTGGCATCGGGAACTACTGTGGTTGCCTGACTTTTAAGAAGCTTTAAAATCAGGCCAAAACATGCTGGATAAAATCATATTGATACCATTTCCACAATCTGCACTTATATTGGGAGATATAAGAAATTCTGGTTACAAAACCTTCTTCATTTGTGTGTGATACGTAAAACACACTACACATGTGCCTTTGGTACACATGAGCCAAGAATCATACTGATACTTACACTCCCGATGTTTGAAAGAAAAGAATTCACGTGTAATAATCATTGTTTATTTAATAATGCTGATCAGTAATTTAAGCTATTCACTGATGTTTTTAAACCGTAATAAAACCCTCAAAGAACGTGTATTTCTTTCTAAGAAAACTGTTCATGTTAATTGTTTGCGAAGTTTGTAAAAAAAAAAAATTATACAGCAAAAGTAAGAGTTGATGGACAAAATCAAGTTAGACTAAAACATAAATCTTGTATGATTGCAGGTGAAAGCTTCAGAAAATGTTGTACTATTGGCAGGATCTGGTAGCTACTATTCAGCCACCTGCAGTTTTCAGAACTATATGAAATATCAAACTTTGAACATAAATTACTCTAAATATTAAAAGAAACAAACAGTATGGCTTGCAAATATGATTTAATGAAAATTAGTATACTTTACAGTCTCCTTCTATCATATGGTGGCATCCTTCCTGATCAATGCAAAATACAATATTTTCAGTCAAGAGACAAACAACAGAAAACTAATCAGGGGCCATTTAAATGCTTCCCAGTATGATTGATGTCAGCGATTAGCAAACCTGGAGACATTATTACCTTTGTATAAGCATTCCAACATTTTTTTTTATTTAATAACAACTAATTCAGTGGATGATACTGCTAAGTATAGTACAGTATAAAATTCCATAAATATAAATATCCTTAAGTAAAAAATTATAAGAACAAATGTGGCAAAAGCCACCATTTTTAAACAGTAAATTTCTTGTATAATAAACCTTGTGATGTGAAATTACTAATACATTACAATTCTTTAATGGTTTAAAAGAGGAGTGAAAATTAATCACAGTATTAATCACAGTCCTTACTTTGCTCACCTCCATTTCTAAAAACGTTTACATTTAATATGATTTTGACATTCACAGAGGAGCTCTTCAAGTAGAAATTTCCTTATAAATTAATCTATTCTTACCCATAACTTCCACATATGCCTCTACTTTGTCTTTCACTCTCACATTAGCTACAACCTAAGGGAATTAAGTACTGAGGTTATAGAATATTATTTTGTAATGGTACACCCACTTTAAACCCAGAAAGTGACCTACACAATACAACCTGAGGGTATTTTTTCCTGTTGTGATTTGGCAGGTTTTCATCAACATCTATTCTTCATGGTCAATACTCTAATTAAATCAGCCTGTTTAACTACTATATTTCACTTGTCCTTAAAATTTAAGCTACTGACATTGTTTGATAAAAAAATTGATTTACAGCTGGTAACATAAACTATCTGTTATTCCATATGTTTCTGGAAAGTGAATGCTATACTGTTTAAATCATATCTTTGAGGGGATTGTGCTATAAGTTATATTTGTCACCAAAGTACATTAGTTCTATAAGAATTAGGTATCTTACAAAAAAAAAGATGTCATGAAAGCAGTTACATAAAATTCATGGAAATATTAGTTAACACATATAAAAGTCAGTATTCTGTAACATAACTCAGTGCATTAATTACTGCATGTAAATACAATTACCAATTGATTAATGGTATCTTCTCCCCATGCTGTAAGTGGGGAAGTACATGGAGAATTTCCTAGAAAATCTTTCCTATCAAACACAAACAACAAGAATTATATCTTAACGGCACAATATTTTCTAATTTCACAAGCTGGTTTAATTTTCATATAAAGTATTCATCACTTGCGTGTACTATGAAATAAGCACGAGGGAAAAATGAAGAAAGAGTGAGAGTAGAAGTAGGGAAGGCAGATGTAAATAGGGGTTAAAATATACTCAAGGATGATGTGAGAGGTGATATGAGAGCCAAGCCACTAGGTAGGCTGCATTATGACTGTCGTCAAGTAAAGAAACATGAAGAGGACAGAGAGTATCTCTCCCATGATTTACAATCCATGGGTAACGAAGACTAATCAGTCTTTTACCTAGTTAATAATAAAACTTATAAAAGATGACTCCATATTGAAATAAGTAGTGGGTACCAAAGGCCATTAATATCAACTTCCTTACAGTTGTCTAAAAATAAGCGGTATAAATCTCCATCTGAAAATAAGTAATTACATGTTATTGAAAGCTATATGTGAGAGCAGAGATCGTTGTCATATGAACTTATTTTTCATGTCCAGACAAAAATTTATATACTGCGTATCAGCAAGCTTCTGTTTGACCTTTTTCTGAGGTTCATCAAATACTGTCACATCTTCCAGACCCATTTCTAACTTGTTCCCTATTTCTACACTCTTACCACCAGTTCCAACTTCCTTATCTGCTCCAACCTGCAAAAGAATTACTGTAGCTGATAAATAGTACCCTATAGGAAATAAATGAAGAAAAAAAGGAATTAATATTCTAACCTCATGATATAACTTGTTATAAATCTAACTTTTTGTACCATGGCATTCATAAAAACATTGATGCAATTCAAATTCTACCACCTTCTTTCCAGTTGGATTACTGTGCATGACTTAATTTTTTATTTCTATGTATACATCTAAATTTCTTTCAGTTAAGTCAAGAATTACTTTACAGGCATGGTCGCTATGCAAATTTTAATAATTTTTTCACTAACTTACAAATACTGTTCTTGAGTTTCTTGTACCTATGATGTACTAAGTTATATAACGAGGTTATGCAGAGGGAATCCTGGAAATATGATATACAGCTTAATGGACAAAGAGTCAGATCATGTCTGCAGGCTTACTCCTCACATTACTTTGTACTCATCACCATTTGCTCCTTAAATAGGAATAAAATAGTATCATATACCTTGGCTTAAACATGCATGTCACATAACAGTGATAGGTATAAGCAGACAATTCATCAGTTTTGTTTAATGGTGAAGAGGTCATAATCCCCATAAAATGGGGTCCAAAGGCAAGATTAAGGAAGAGGTCATATTGGAACTTCAAGAAATATCTAATTAATGAAGCATATTCTGGAGAGGGCAAGATATACAGCACAAGGAGGAGGATATTTTGAGAACCTGCATCTATGAGACCTTTCCTTGATATTACTGGTTTAGCAAGAGCAGTAGTAGTTCTTAGGTAAAAAAACTGAATCTTACTAATGATTATTCAGTGAAATAATATAGGTGAATAATACCTACCATAATACACATACACCCCTTTGATTCCTACCATCCTGTTCCTAGCCTAATTAATTTGTCCAGAAATAAAATGATATTGTTATGAGCAATATTCATGATAAAAGTACTCGATTATTTCGACGATCTGTGCTGGACTTCATCCATCATCATGAAACACTAATTAGTCTAATTTTTGCAGTTCATGAGATAAATAGTTTTTTTACATGGAAAGGTCTATGGGGCCAGGTTTGGGATAGATAAAAGGGGAACTGTGGTTTCGGTGCATTGCACATGAAAGCTAGAAATTGGATGTGAGCAAATGCGGCCTTTATTCATCTGTTCCTGGTGCTACCTCACTAATTCGGGACACGGTGGACAAGTATGAAAGATGTAACTTCCTTCACTATATCCATATTTTGTATAAGAATGTTTTATATTTTGATGATTCATTTAACCATTATAATAAACTCATACCTTGATAAGTCACTTGCTGGTTTCTGATATCTACTTGGTCATGAAATTTTAAGAACAGTATAGCTGGTCTTAAAACTAGTTTACCATTTGGATATTCTTTATGTACCAACTGCCTTTGTAAATAATTAATTCATTAAAAAAATGGAGCCTTCATATTACTTTGCTATTACAAAACTTATTTTCCCTCCTTTTCCAAGGTATTACACTCACTGTGAGTTGGACATTAAAATCTTTGTCATTTGACCTCAAAAAAATTATAGATTATAGGTGAAAACTTGCATTAATTCATAAGCTAAATAAGTACAGCACAACATAATATACAACAAACCAACAAAGAACATGGACTCACGTTTGTTCACATATTTGAGAGAATGGCATTCATAAGATACCTTCACCAATCAAAATGTACCTTCTTAATGGCATATTTTTTATCCACTTGCAGGTACCAGTGATCAGAACAGATAACCATCTACTAAGAAAATGATCTGGGTCCCATATTCTAGTTCAAAGAAGCATTTAGGACTACAGAGACTCACTTGTAAAGAGGACGTATTAAGATGGCATCTAATGAAGTACCATAAGGCCTGTTGTGTAATAAGGACTAGACTTGATAATCTTTGTTTCATAAACAGACAGTGAAATTATCTCCTCAATATTGTAATGTTACTTTGCATCCAAAAAGGAAATTAAGCATCGATTAGCATCCTGGTTACTAAGTTTGGCAAAAACAAATTAACTAAAACAACCTGCAAAGTCAATCTGTTATCTAACCGAAAAGAGTACAGTACCTCTATTAGGTTTCCTCCCACACCATAAATACGTAACACCTTCCACAAAGCATTTCTATCAACTCTTACATATGCTTTCTCTAGACCCATTCTTCCCCTTATGTACATTTCCTGAAGTGTACATTTTTTTCACATTCTTATTTTGGAGCAAAAAAATATCTAGTGCACCATAATGTTACCCACTTAAATCTTATTTGTTAATATTCAGAGCACAACCATGTTCCAAGAAAGGGTGTGGAGCTTAGCCAAAAAGTTAGCATTTTCCTTAACCTGTAGGTTTAAATGACAAGATATGAAAATTTTAATTAAACACAAGAAAGAGAGATTCAAAACAAAAAGGGGTAAAAAATTAATTTCTTTCATCAGTTATATTGTCAGTAATTCACAACTTTAACCATTTTCAAAATTTGAGAAATCAAGTGAAATAAGCTTTTATAAACTGTTCTACAGATTCTAGTCCCAAAACTTGAAAACCAAGGTATGTTGACATGCTTTCAAAATAAATTAGACGTAAAAGAAAATTTGAAACGTAAAAATCATAAAATATGACAAAAAGGTCCAACTAAAATCAACAAACAAAACTCTTAAAGTGTATTTTGGAACACAAACATAGTATTTACAGTAAAATATGCAATGTAGCAACATTAACTTTAAATACATCAACAGCTTTTAAATGTTGCTCTGTCCCAGATTAAAGCTTCATGAAATAGTGTACTGACAATAAGTGGGAAGCTAAATAGCACCGCATACAGTAAAAGACAAAAGGAAATAGGCAGTACATTAAAATGCCTCTGTAAAGGCTAGTATCCTTTACAGACTCATCATTATAAATTTGCATTTGTTTCATGTAATTAACCTCATTGCATTACCATAGCAAACCTGTCTAGAAGTCATTAAAATATCAACTAAAAGAGAGAACACTCTCTTAAAATGTTAAAATCATTTGCAGTAAGGATAAAAAGGCAGTAAAATCTCTAACAGTACAACAAGCATTTGAATTAATATCTTGATGCATTCCAAAACTGTAATAATCTTGTACAATAACCATCCTACCATTAGATAATTCTACCACATAAAAACTGTTTCAGCCAGACTTATGTATACATTGTACAAATAAAGATGGCTAAAGCTAATGTGCTGAATAGTTTAGTTAGTTGAAGTAATAAACCTTATACTGTGCAATATCTAATCAGTTAAAACAATTACTTAGTGCCCCATGCTGAAGCAATAATAGCTGATTTAAGTTTAAGTACGTTTATTGTCCTTTGTGATACTAACTTTCCTACTTTCTTTAACACTTTTTACAATCATCCATTCTAACCTAATAATCACAAATGCAACTCCTCTTTCTCCTTCAACCTTTGCTTCTTGTATTCAATTAATTTAGTAGTTAATAAACATTTTGCATGTACTACCCTGCTGTAGACATTATGTAGACCTTCAAATCAAAACTGCATTTTTATCCACCTGCCATGTGGTAGGTAGAAAACTAGTCAAAGGATATTCTTGCCAACAAAACTGTAATAAACCTTACACAACTACTCAAGTATTCAGTTAAAGTGAAAATTATACTGCTTAAATCATTTCAGGAGTAAGGTATAAGCAACCTCTTTTGTCCATCATTCAAGGTTAAGTACATGTATTTATAAATATCTGAAATAAATGCATTTTGTGCACACATTAAACAAGTGTCTGAGGGAGATAATATTCTACAGCACGTAAATCTGTGTTATCACAAAAGCTTCCAGTACAAGGAAGTGGCTGTTCAACAAAAAGTATAAGCCACTAAGTTTCATTCATTGCACACACAAGTACCATATTAAGTGAAAATAAAGCCTTACCAAACCCCATTACTAAATATACCCTCACAAAGCTTTATCTTATAAAAGGCAATTAATATCACATCCATGTCACAACTATTAATAATACACCCTTAAGTTGATCACTTAAAATTATTTGCTGCATACACAGCTATGATCATTAGCAGCCCTAAACCAGAACTCTTCAATTAACCCGTTCAAGACAACACTTTTGATGGTATGTCACATGACCCAGTACAAAGAAATACATGCAAAAGCTTTCAAGTGTTACAGTGGTCACTGACAAAAATTAGGTTACCAAGAAGTATGCTTGTAAGTGCAGGATGCTACCTAAAATTTACCCACTCTCACTTTAATAACAACTGGGGTGCTCTCTGAAATTAATGAAATATAATGTTATGGGTCTATCATGTACCAAAACTCCCCTAGGTAAGTATGTTCTTATTCAGTTATTGGCAATGCTTAAGAACACCCTCCAACATCTGAGATGCCATAAACTTATCACCCCTGCCTGTGGCAGATGGGTATTAATACCAGTCTCACCAAAGGGGTGACATAAACTACAATATATCTAAGTCTTGAACAGACAGGATGAATTGTAAAGAAGAGTTTGGAAAACAGGTTGAACCTCCCTAAACTGGTATTCCATGAGCGGGCACTGTTAAGAAATATTTAAATTAATTTTGTGGAAAACCATCTGTGGACCAGCCACTTAGTGTGATGTCTGTTCCTCCCTCACCAGTTTTCCTGCCATATTTGAGGACACAAGTCAGCAGGCCTTAGCAATCTTTGTCAGTTTATTGAGGTACTGCCCTAAATTTACCACTAAGTATGGTATCAAAAAATCCAGCAAGCAGCCCTCTTCACGGAAAAAGTAACTATTACTGTCTATTGTGGAGAAATTGGAAATATTGCAGAGGCTGAACAGGGGAGCTTCCATAAGGCATTTGTGTGCACTATACAATGTTAGCTACTCCACAGTGTATGATATGAAGATGCAGACAGAAAAGTTACATAAGCTTTAGGGCTGAAAGTGAGATGAAATTATGACCAACAGACATACAATAAAGCAAAGTAAGAGTAATGACCTTAATGTTGCCCAGATACAGTGGTTCAAGGTTCACCACAGTGGTTTTGCCTTGACTGTAAATGTTAATTGAACAAGCTAAGGTATTCCACCAGCAACTAAATCTTGACTTTGAGTGTTAATATTCTCAAGGCCGGCTTAACAAATTTAATAAGCAACATAGAATTATTTTGTACTCCTGCCTGTGGTGAAAAAAGTTCAACCGACGCTAAGGCAGCTGCTAAGTTCAATATGTAGATGTGTTTGCTAAGTTAGACATATGAGTTGCCCATTGATCAAATATACAGCACAGATGTGATTGCACTGTATACCCAGGAAAACAAGGACCTCTGTGGTGTAGCATTTAGTGTTGCTGACTATGACACATTCACAGGCCGCCAAGGGTCAAGTTCGCATTGGTTCGAATCCAGGTTGGGGCAGCTGGTCAACAGTTACCACAGCTGTTCATCATCCCCAAGGGGCTGAGCAATAAAATGGGAACCTGGCTTAGGCTAGGGCAT
>JAUTYZ010006111.1:0-13073 GCA_032273725.1 Panulirus interruptus | reverse complement strand
AGGAATGGATGGAGGCGAGCAAGTATGAATATGTACATGTGTATATGCATGTGTGTGTATGTATGTTTATATGTATACGTTGTTATGTATATGTATGTATTGTGCATATATGTGCATGTATGTATATATGTGTGTATATGAGTAGATGGGTCTTTCTTTGTCTGTTTCCTGGCATTACCTCGCTGACGCGGGAAATGGCGATCAAGTATAATGATAATAATAATTTCAATAATGATAAAAATGTGTGTGTGTGTGTGCACGCACGCACAGAAACAGTACTAGGAAAAGGAAACATGAGAATCCTGAGCACTTTCATGTATTACCACATCTTCAGAGGACTGGTTACAGAGAGAGAGAATATATACGATAGAGGTTATGTATACAGAATCAGATGAAACATGAAATGGGTTCATGTAACCTTGTAGTAAGTGACAGATAAGATTGGCACAAGGGTCTGCATGACCCACCCTGTACCTGACTTGGACCTGACATCCCTTGGATGACCTCACTCAGGTAAAACTGGACACCAGGTTGACTTACTTAATGCAACATAAACTCATGAACGGTTGATAAAACTTTCTACAATTTTCTTTACAATAAATGGATCTAATTTGTACATGACTGATATAAAATACATTATCATCATGGTGTTTAATTATGCTGGATTCTATTTCTTTCATTTCTATCCCTACACTTAACAATTACCTTGGCATTTTTCCAATCAACTGATCGATCATTTTTACTAAGATGTACAAGCAAGGCTTTAGAATGCTGGCCAGTACGTATACTGTTCTTATGCATTGTTGTATCTAATCCCTTGCCTTTTTCACATTTGATACCACACATGAAAGATCACTTTATCTGCAGTTCAGTTCTCATAACTCTTTTGGACAAATTAGCAAACTTAGGTTGGTTTGTCCCCATGTCATCAAGATGGAATCGGATTGCTAGACTACAACTTTGCTGTGACCATAATTGTCTTCTTATTTTGAAAGCAGTAACTTTAACAATCAGCACCCTAAACCTGATAGCTATAGTGAAGATGCGTCAGGATTAAGGCGAATGTATCTTGACTAAAGGCCAGATCTGATTTCAAGGGTTAAGTGAAGATGGCTTTTGAAATAACATGTATGGGTCTCGTTAAAGGTCAGTGGGATCAGTGATGGGTTGGAGATGAGGGTGTCGTGAACATGGGCTTTGACCTGATTCTTACAGGTAAGGTCAGAGGCCAGTGGTATCCATGGCGTGGTGAAGGTGATGATGTATTGAAGATGAAGGGGTAGTGAATTGATCCATGAGGGTGTAGGCGAGACTTCTTTAATGGTCTCTCTCTCTATAGGGAACATGATGGTGAGTGATAGTAAGGAGGGTGATGTATTGCATTGCCACATGAATGTTGGCATTTCTGTTTATGTATGGGTTGTTATTTTGTGTTCCATAAAAGCAGTCTTCCTACACCAAAGCTATCAGCATAGATTACCAGAATGGGTTGATATGTGTCACATATTAAACTGTTCGTCATTTGGTGTAGTGTATTTACTGTTTTACAATGGTCTTAGTGTCTAGAGAAGTGTTTGATAGCTTATCTTAGGTTAAACCAAACACGACATCCAATGATATCTTGGTAAAGATATGGATTCGTACTCAGGTCCTGAACATTATATGCTATAGAGATTTCATTTTCATTTTAGCTAAATATTGTAGATATTTTCTTTCACGAACTGAAGCAAATAAAACTGGCTTTTTATTTCACAGTGGGTGGTCAGGACTTTTCTGTTTATGATAATTAGCCAAAAACCACTTTACAAGTTTACTCTTCCCTGGATGAATGCACTAGAGTTATTCAAGAGGTTGAGACGAAAATAAAACTGGACATGTATAATAATGACTTAAACAGGAATTTCCTCCTCCTTCCAATCCCTGTGTATCCATACTGAAATATCATTTTCGTCAAGATAAGAAAAATTATGTCATACATAATCATTTCCCAAGATATAGATTACTGGTAGTCTTTGGCAGTCTCAGATTTGATGTTCCAGTGATAGTGGCACCTCATGACTCATTCATTTTTATCTTTTCATCACCACCTATATACAAAATATTAATCTGAGGTGATCGTTAAGTCTTCGGGTGCAGTGCTCCTATTAGAGAAAAAGTTTGGAGGTATAGGGATTATAGTCATTATCTAGAAGAATGATTGGCTTGCTCCATATTGTTTTCTTAGATATTTACTTTGTGAAAATTGCAAAATCATGTGTTGAGGATAAAGTTTTGAAGATAACAAAAAGTATAGGGTCAAGCAAATGAAAATGACCTAAACAACTTCATCCAAATTAAGTTTTCTTTCTTTTTTTTATGTTAGCTGGGACGGCACGGGCAGCTGAGGCCCTAATCAGGGCTATCCCATTAACGCTATATATATATACCCTAGCCTGAGCCAGGTACCCATTTTATCGACCAACCCCTAGGGGTGGATGAACAGCTGGGTTGACTGTGGACCGACTGCCGCAACCAGGATTCGAACCTATGCGCTCGATCCTGGGCGGCCCGTGAATGCATCACGGTCAGGAATGCTAACCGCTACACCACGGGAGTCCATTGGATTGTGGTTTCCTTGATTAGGTATGAATGATAAGGAGATGGAAGTTCAACAGAACTGAGTGAAACCTAAATTTGGCTACATTAAGGAAATACACTTTTGAAAACTAACAAACAAACCTTACAGTACCTCTTTTAAGAGAAAGTAGAAATTTAGTAAACTCTCTTAGATTCTGGTTTAACGTAGTAAGATATTTGTTTTCATGTTATCTTTCGGTTATGCTTCGTTTTTCTGCCCCCACTGTGAAGCAGTTAAAGGGTATACATTGCTTTGTGTATGTCCACCCAATCAAGGGTGTACGATTTGCATAATTAATTTCTTGGGTGATAATCAGTGGATTAGATTGAAAGTTTTATCATGTATGCTGTACTTACATCGAGTCCATTGTTCACCTTTTCATGATGCTACCTCGCTAAGGTTGGAGAAGCAGTTGTTTGTAAGAGATTAGAAATATAACAAAATTTAACTCGTTTATTCTTGAAAATATTTGTTGATGGCTATAATCATTTCATATGCTTATTATCAGTATATATCTAAGAAATCGAACAAGTTTTTCTCCAATCTGTCAATGATGGTAAGAGGATTTGATTGCACATCATGTACACCCTCTGTCAGAATTGGCAAGTGGATAGACATTTGCAAGCAAGATAACCTCCATTTTCTCCCCATTGGAGGCGTAAGAAACATGGTCTTAAAGATTGAACAGCACAGATCATAGGCAATGTATGTATATATGAGGAAGAAATGGCTGAAATATTTTCGCAGAGGGGGCCAGCCAGCTTCTTCAGTAAACAATTAGGCTCATGTCTCCTGTCTGGTGTATCTTCCGACATGCTTATTTTTCCCACTGTGCTTTCTGTTCTTATTGTAGTCAGCAGGGCATGGGCGTAACCATGTCCCTACTAAAAGTCTGTTGGTTGTGAGGGTAAGATGAAAGATCAGAAAAATCAAGGTAGGAATTGTTATAAGCTCACCAGGAGAGATTTGATTTTTAAAAGAGGAACGATATAAGAAGAGGGAAGGATGAAAAGAGAAGAGAATTCCATAGGAATCCTGTGTGAGGAAATGAGGAGAGTTTTGTGTAGCACTAGAATGATATGAACGATGATAGTAGTCAAATCTTATTAGCTGTATTCTTTCATGGTTAGCGACTTGTTATTTTCAGAGGATTCGTACACCTTCCTTTCTTAAATTTATGTACATTTATTGGTAAGAGGAATATGCTGTAAGGGATATATTGATGATGATACTGTTAGAAAATCATGATTGCAAGAGTGTTCTGTGTGTGTGTGTGTGTGTGTGCATCCATATACTTATGTGGTGATGGCTAGAAATGTTTTCGCAACATTTCTTCCCCATCTGTACTTCACTGAACCAGCCCATGGATCAAGAAATGATTTGAAGCATGAAGTGCATTTATTGGAGCAAATTCATGCACAATATATACTTTTTTATCATTATTTCTCTGCTGATGCATATAACATGTTCAAGAAAGAGTTCAGCATCAAGATTTATGTTTATTTACCTGCATGGGTATGGGGGTCAGTGACATTAGTCATTACTAAAAAATGCATTAGTTATGACCAACATCAGTGTTTAGTGACCCTGAGAATGACAGCAGCTTGAAAGCATCACTTTGAAGCTGTAGGAGCCCTATATAAGAGGTCTTAGGGTAGTGTAATTAATTAGTTATACATTATGTGTACTGTGGTGATGCATTGAAAAATCCTTAAAATTGCAATCTTTTAGATCCACAGCACTCATAGATGATTCATTTTAATTTGATTTAACACCAGCTCAGCACAAATGTTTATTTCCAATATGCTGAACTGAAAGTCTTTATTTTATGTTCATCTAAGTTCAAATGAAAAGCCATGAAAGTTAGATTTGTTCAGACCTTAGAATTAGGATACTGTACAGTCGGCATTGCATGTGAAGGGTGTTTATTAGTTTTTGGCATTTATGATGTGCATGATATTGATATGTCGTATGTTTGTTAGGCAGATTAGATAGTATTGACGCAAATGTAGACACCCACTATTGACATAAAGTAGCCTTCCCTAAAGCTCAAGTTATTCTTTTGGTGACATCTTATAGATGCCAGTTGTTGTACCAGTCTGAGTATGTGCAAGGTCATTTGTTTATTTTTCCAGAAGTCAACCAGTATGAAATGAGTGGGGTGTCGAGGAAGCGTAGTCATGCCGAGGCCTTGGTGCCAGCTATAGAGGACCGGGAGTATAGCTTTGCTGCAATTGCTCCACCACTGAAAAAACCAGTAAGTTCCCATTTTTAACAAGATCAGTTAGTTGTTAACAGAAAGAATAATTTTCAAGAATATTTATCATCCTCTTGGAAAAACACGGGTCAGAGAACTGAAAGGGCATAGTATAGTGACAACTAGTCATTTGGTGCCAATAGCGCAATTATTCGTAAAGGTTGTCAGTGTGCTGACTTAGACATTACCACTGAGAAACTAGGAAGAAAAATTAGATGTAAATACTTACATCCTTTCAGTGTGTTAACTGTGGTAAATTTTTTTCTCAAGAATATGGTGATGCAGATGAGTGGCAGATACATTATTGGTTATTTGAAATAACAAGATTCACAATGGGAAAACTACCTCACTGAGTGGCCATTAACTTTTTATCACTAGATATCTCTGCAAAAAGCATCACCCTTTCGTTTCATTAAGGGTGTTAGTTGATTTGATCACTTTATGTACTACCTCTTATGCTGTAGTTTGGGTAAGACATTACAGACACTAGACAAACATGAGTGAAGAGCAGGCAGACTCTGATCAGTTATGATATGTGCTTGAATTATTAAACATATGTTGATATGTGGACATTTGATGGATTTTCATCATAATTATTATAGCGATGGTTTGTAGCATTTTAGCCTTCCAACAGAGTTTTATGCCTTCAGATGGTGTAACTATGGGTCACTCATCAGCATACGTGAATAGATTGCTTGATGTATTCTACTAGTAGCAGTAGAGATGAAACAGGAAAGGTTTAACCCCATATGCATGTTGGTACTTGTGATTATTAGGTACATGCAGACAAAGATTTATGGATATATTTATTCTTTGTGTCACCTTTAATTCTTGGCTAATTTTAGACACCAAAATCCCAAATCCAGTGTATGATAGCATGGATGCTATTCTGAAAAGAGGTAGACCTGTAACTGCCACTTGTTCTCAGCCAGTTGCACAGCTTGTCCATCTTCACATACCCCACATAGCCTCCAACCTAGCACACCCTTACCTGTTCACTAAGGTAGCAACAATCTTTTTAGAAATGTCACATTTTTTTCTCTTTTCCTCAATTTCATTTGTAGGATAGAGCCACATAATGATATTGATGTGGACAATGTAATTGTTGCTCATTGACACTGATGATGATGGTAGACTATTATGGATAAGATATCTAGTGAAGAATTTATCTATTCTGCAGAGTAAGAAGGGAAAGGGGGTAGGATGCTAATAAATGACATTTAATGATGCTTTGCAGGATCCACTGCTGTCATGTTTCTTTTCTAACCCACCCAAAGCTAAGCTTCTCTTTGAGATGGTAAGTAAAATTGTGTCAGCGAATAATTATACATGCTCAGTTTTTTAATGCATTTGAAAAGTACCTGCCAGTGAATGGGAGAAACAGTGTAAAGTTCATAAGTGAAATTTATAATGTCTGCTCCTAAAATAGTAATGGGCATTTAAAAGTTACTGAACAGGAACTGATACCAGCTTTGAGAGAGGCTATCATCTGTATATATCCCCAGGATCAGGTACTATTTCAAGTGATTTGTTATATGGATGATTCTCAGGAGCATAAATAATGACTGGAGTTGGTTTCCAGTAACTGCATTCCTAAGGCTAAATTAGAAAAAACAAGAGGCTATAACCCTTCAACCAGTGGTTCACATTTATATTGCAAAGGGTTGTAGAAATTCAGTTAGAGGGCTAGAACCTCATATAAGATTAACACCTCATGGGGCTTTTAGAATGGATGAACTGCTGTTCAGTGCCCAAAACTTCAAAATTACAGAATTTGGTTGGACCACCTCACCTTAGCCAAGTTTTTAACTGTTTGTGGACAACATAGGGAATACAAGTTGCTAAGCAGGAGAGCTCGAATACAGACTTTCAAATCAGCCATGTTCACCTGGAAAGATTCCTTATTTACCAAGATTCAAGGCTTTAGGGGTTCTAAAACTCATTCCCTAAGTTCAGTGGAACCAGTCCCCATCAAGGAGAAAATATATACAGGACCAGTTTTTAACTTTGTCTTTTACAGGACCAGATTACTGAAAGATATATAAATATGATCAAATTCCCTGTATCATTCTTAGAAGATCAGTGTTTGGTTTCCCAAGAAGTAAGAGCTAGCAGATCAGTGGAGCAGGAGGATCATACAGGGCCCGTGAGCCTGGTTACCTCCATCAGTCTTGATCCAGTCTCCCAAACCTCAGACCAAGGATTAGAGTGAAGCTCAGTTTAATCTCCATTCTTCACCATTTGGTTGGATAATGAATGGAGGCTCTTGAAGGGAGCAGAACTGGTTGCAGTCTGTGACACTGTTTCTTTCAGAGTGTGGACAGTTTATGTCTTTTGCCATTTGAAAATCTCTTTTTGGATTTCCGAAACGTATTAAAGGAAGTGAGGCTATGAGTTGGACACTTCAAACAAGATGCAAACGAATCAAGGAGAATGTACAGGTTTGGTCTTGAAACGGTGGCTGTGTTATAACTGGCCTTTATCCTCCTCTGTTTTCTTGGAGGAGCTCTAGAGTCGGTCAAAACAACCCGTACATCATGAGGGTGAACAGAAAATGTAGAGGTTTCCACTGAAACCCAAAGGTTAAGAAGGGAAGAGATAAGTTCCAGGACTGAAGTAATCCTCGTGGGGCCACAGGTTCCCAGTTGTGGGAAGTTTGGGAAGGCTGAAGCATTTATTGCAAGTGGGGCCAGAAAATGTGTGGGTGAAGAAAGAGCTTCAGGGGGTACAATCATGGTGATAGACTTGCCTTCTACACTATCATGGGAAGGACAGATAACAGACCTGATGTTCCATAATGAGGTTATCTGTAAGAATTATCTAAATATAGTAACAGAAACAAAATGACAAAGCGGAAGTCACCTCCCTATCATCTTTCCCTCCAGTTCAACTGCCAGCAGGGAAAGATGAGAAAAAAATACCATGCAGCATAGAGGTAAGATACTGCCATGGAAATTTTATAGGAAATTGTGGACTACAAAAAGTTCCCTATCAGTTTGACAACATCTGCTCTGCAGCTGGATGCTGAAAAAAGAAATGACGTAATGAATGGTAACCTGGATTTTGTACAAATAACAGATGTCAGTGAAGTATTTGTCTACCCTCAATTTGAAGGGAAATATTTATAGTCTTTGCATTTACTACTTTGGAAGATAGTTTATTCCAGTGCTCCACTGTTCAGTACATGAAAAAGCTGTAGCCTACATTACTGTTACTTGCACTGTTTTAGAGATAATAATTTTGTCATTACGTCTTTCCCCATAAGGCTTAATTCTGAGTGAAGGGATTAGTTTGGTTACTTTTACTTGAATTTGCTCAAGTTTCTCTTCATCTTTGATCTTGTTTGGCGACCAGAACCGAACAGCATACTCCAGATGAGGTTTAACCACGACATTGAGAAGGGTGAGTGTCATATCCTTTGTTTTGTAGTTTATATTTCTAGCTATGAAACCTAACATATTATTGGTTTTATTGAGTGCAGCTACGCATTGTTTATCATATCATAACAACTCCCAAGCCATCCCTTGACCCCTTTGTTGATGGAGTATATCAATGCCATTCAGGCATTAGAAAAATGCACCAGAAAGAGTTAAAATAAAGAAAAGAATTCTACCATAAACACATACTCCTAGACCTCTTGACTCTGAACAGATTCATAGAATTACAAAACCTCGATGGAGACTTTTATCATACAGGTAACACAGGTTCTTCCATAGGTCTTTTAAGATGTATATTGGCATATTCCCAAAAGGAAAAAAATGTTCAGTAGGTACTTAAGTTTCCAGGCAGACCACGTGAAGTGGCAATTTATAGCCTTGCCATTCAGGCATAGTAAATACCATGATCCTGCAGTGAAGGGAACTTCACTGTATTTATACATATATTTTAGCATATTTAGTTAATTTCTTAATGATAGGTCTGTCCAGTAGAAGAATGCCAGTCATACTGGAACAAAACTGTGGCACAATTTCAAGACAATACATTTTGAACACATTTTAAGATATCTAACATTCTGGTTGATTCTCATGCAAAATTTTTATTTGGCTAGGAAATCAATGGGATGTTCTAGAGGGACAGATGAACATCCTTACGAAAAGTCTTGTCCCTTTCTCTAGAATTTATGAAATTCACCTGGTTGAGACCTACCTCATGACAGTCGTTAGATCTAATGCATCATGGTGAGGCTTACTTTTGCTGGGTATTGTGCACCTCTTGCATGGGCAAAGTTTAGTTATGTTTCCCTTTTTGCCATGTCCTTGTTAGCCAACCACTTTCATTCTGCAAAGGAAATTGACGTGTTATACCTTCTTCTGGGATCTTTACAAGAGGAGAGTCATGAACAGAAACTCATGGTCTTCAGGCACCACTTTTTCTCAAAACACCTTTGTCACCTCTGATAGTTTGGACAGATGCCTCAAGGAGCACACAGATGTGGACCTGTGGGAGAATGAATTAAGCTATACGTGAGTCTAAGGGAAATGCTTTTTCTAAAAATTCTATTGGAAAATCAAACATTAGAAAGATGATTGATAATTTCCTTCATTTTAGACAACATAATGGCAGTTCAGTGTTTGTCAGACCAGGAAAACTGTCATTGTTTACCACTTTTAGAGAAGATAGGAAATCAAGTCTATCTAGCAGAGGACTGAAAAATTTATTTCAAAGAGAAACACCCATAGGTGGCTTGCAAGTGGGTGGATACCCTGTCTCAGTTTGAAGTGCCTTAAGTCGGACATGATCATAGTGAAAAGGCATTTCAGTGGATCTTATCACTAAGGCCCTCTCCCTAGGTCAACCTATAGACTGCCAGAGTGAGTTCTTTACTCCCAGCCAGTGTTTCTAGTATGAGAAACAGTATAGCTGCTATCAAGAGGCATTGGAACCTCTGAGAATTACATCTTTCCTCATACCATGATTTTTTTCACAAGTACTAAAGAAGCTGTTTCATTCCTTGGATTCATTGACCTTAGTAACCTCTATTGTAACTAGTCCTTGGTTCCCAGTTGAACTCTTTGTTTGTAGCCAGTCTCAGTACCTCCTTCCTCAACCATCTGTTATCTTTGACAGAGCTAAAGGCAGAATCCTGGGAGTTGCATGTCTGGAATTTATGATATATGCAGAATTAACCCAGGGGAACAAATTGTGTAGATCTTACTAACATGTATGAGAATTTCAAGACTGGACAGTAACAATCAGTTTGGGATGCTCCCCTCTATTTCCTGGTCTTGCAGTCTGAGGCCTTATTTCTAATTCTTGCCGTTATTTCCTTTCTGATCTCCTCCATACTGCGGTAAAGTGACAGATATTATTGCCTCTTACAAGAGTGCTCAAAAATGAGCTGTGGTTGGCATGGTTAAGTTGCAGCTCGATATTCATAAGTTGACAACAAGGGGGGAAAGCTAGGGAAGAGTTTGTCACCTAAATTGATTGTGTCTTTAGAGGAAGATGTTGAATAAACCATAAAAAGTGTTCAGGACTGTGCCTAAGTGTAATATCAAAGATATTGGGGCTTTTTAAATTCCCTTGCTTAAGGGGTCCCCCCTTAGGAAGAAATAACTTTCCATGAGTTCATAACTCATTTTGCCAATATATATTTTGAGAACTGTACTGAAAGATTTTTGTTAGTTTTTGGTTATCGCTATTGAAAGTCTAGCATTGGGCATACCCGATATGGTTAAAACGAGGGCTTAAAAGTTCACCCATGTAGCTAGATAAGAGTTCTTGATTAGTTATGTAAGGAAATTATTTTGTAACAGGTCGTGATGTAAGGCTTTCATAAAACTGCAAGTCATTCTGTTACTAGATAGCATCTGACAAATTGTCATCTTATCTTGTGTAAGACTACAGGCATATGATAGGTATATCAGGGTATTATGAAAGTGCTTCTTGTAAACTTGCCATGAGACAGAGGACCACTTACAGATTTACTGTAGATATTTAATGGCATTATGCTTGGGGATAGGATAATGAAAACTTCTTATATATTCCCTGCATGTCGTGGAAGGCGGCTACAAGGAGTGTGAGTGATGGGGCGGAATCTCTCCCCTTATATAATATTTTTTATATGTTGGAACAGAAGAAGGATCCAAGAGAGGAGTGCTCATCTTCCTCAAAGGTTCAGGCTTGGGTGTCTGAATGTGTGTGGATATAACCAACATCAGAGGATGGGAGAGATAGGTAGTATATTTTAGGAGAGAAACCTGGATGTTACAGGTTTACCAAATGATGATTCATACTTATTTTTAGTGTGATGTAGGTTTGTAAAAGAATTACAAGAAAAGAAAAATTCCGTTTTCTGATAACAGGAAAAGTATTGTGATGTAATTTTAGGTTTTATTTTTTGTTTTTGTTTGTGTGTGTGTATATAAATCAGTTTTGTTTTCTGATCTTAATCTTATCGATGTTACTTTGTATGATAAGGCTTTATCTCTATTTTCCAAACACTTAGTGTGAATGCTTATCTCTGTGGGAATTGATATTTCGTGTTCAGAAAGAAATTATACGGAAATGAAACATTTTCACACCTTGATAAGAAACCCCCAAAACTAACAAATTTTCCATCAGTTTTGATTGCTTTATCATGTATATCTGTCTATTTATTCTATCTATATATCCAATGCCTGTTCTCTCCTGGAACTCCCTCAAAGTGGTCTCCATAGCAATAGTGTCTCCATAATTAGTGAACTCCAGTGCTGCCTCTTTACCTTTAGTGCCTCACCCTTAACAGGCCACTGACAGAAGGCAATTTTAGCGCAGAGTTTGCTGAGGCTCCTAGCTAATGTTCCTACTGACTACTTTTACCCAATGTACATTATGTACAATATGTATAGGGAAATCACTGCTGGACTCGTCTTTGTTCGTATAGGATGTTCGAGTGGAAAGTGGCCTTGACACATGGTTGTTCATGGATTTTGGACTGTGGCATGTTACAGCTTATCAATGATGATGACATGTTGTCGCCTCTATCACCACTGTACATCCTAATGTAAGGTGGAACCAAACACCTAGTATCATTTGGCTGCTGCCACCCACCATAGTAAGGAGTTAGTACCTATAGCTCTTTTAAGTTTAGTTTTCCATCTGTTTCTTGGATTTTATTATTCATTTTAAACATGCAGAATTTTGATGGATAGTGTCTTAAAACGTAAGTATGTTTAAGTTATTTACAAAAGAAAGATCAGTGAGAGTATCTTATATTACTGTATCATTAGTTTGGATGCAGGGTAAAAGATCTGCATCTTTCCCTTCTTGTCATCTTGCAGGGTTAAGGCTCAGGACGCGTTTTGCATAAGTATATCACACAGGGGCATATACATGCATTTTTTCCACTCTGTAAATTGGAACAAATCGATAATTTGAAAATGTTTTTAAAGTTGCTGAAATTTGGGGTTAAGACTGATATATGCAAAATATTCGTCATTAACATAATTATTGTAATAGGAAAGAAATATAACGAGTTATTCAAAGGAGAGGTTATGGATGCTAGGTAGTTCAGATCATAATTAGTGACATGATAATGATGCCAAGACCAGTGCTATTATTTACATGTGCATCTGTTGCACACTTGCAAAAGACTTTTTACTGTGATATAAAAGTTTGTTAAACTTTGCCTTAGATTATACATTAATTCCTCAGTCTTTGCCCATCCTGCAGGGAAGTTAGACATCCTGAAGGGAAGTTAGACATCCTGAGCATAACTTCACATAATCTCACAGGTCGCTTGGCATTCTTGTTGTAACTGTTAAACTGAAAGGACCCAGCTAAACACTTCCTGTGCTCCGTTTGTGGTGTGAAGTCTGTAGAGGACTTTTTTTTAGATGTGATACGTTGGAGTCTTCCTTTTTTTTTTTGGAGCTGGTGGTAAAAGATGAAGAGGGAGGTAACTGTCTGTAAAGTTGATGTTGTTATGCAAGTGCCAAAGTTTTCAAACTGAAATGCAGATTTGGTGAGACTGCTACAGAGGCAGTTAGTACATAAAACAAAGGCTTATGTCAAGAGTTTTTAAAACTTCACTTAAAGAGATTAAGAGATAAACATGTCAAAGAAGAGAATTATGATATCCAACACTCCTGTTCTTCAGTGTGGAAGTGGTTTCATTGCATTTGTTTTGATGAAAACCATCGCTTGAGGTTACTATCTGAGAGAAAAGTCACCTTTGGTGAGCTTGTATCATAGTCAGCTGATAAATGGAAGTTCAGT
>JAUTYZ010005890.1:0-13091 GCA_032273725.1 Panulirus interruptus | reverse complement strand
ATGGCGGGGGGACTGCCGAGCCTTCTTTCTTTCAGAAAGCACCTGAGTAACTACTCATGGCTTGTAATATGACCCTCTTCACTATGCTGCACAGCACTACCTCCAGTCAAGATAGTTTTCTGACAGATCCTCCATAATCCGAGAACCCTCACTCACATAGTCAAACAATAACTTTATTATCAGGGTTCTCTCAAAAGGAGCCATTTTGCTTCCATCTGCATTGTCCTCCTTTCATAAAACATGCTGATCAGCCCCTCATCTGTCCATAAACTCCTGCACATTGTTGATGTTGGATTTCTTAAGGCCCACTGCATGAGATATTTATGACCTCTTGGGTAATAGCTGGAACCAGACTTGAATCTAGCAGGATCATTGACAACACTGAGCCATGCATTACATCTCACATTATGACAATGATCAGTCACTTCTTCGTAGTTTTCTTTGATGTTGATTGCCATCATGATGTTGTTGGCCAGCCAAAATTCCTAGACTGATTGTTGGTGTTCATCATTTGCCTTCTAGCAGTCGTCTACATGTACGCTAGAAGAAGTAAGACTTTTAAAGTTTGCAATAACCATGGGTTATAGAGAAGTTATTTGGGGGGAAAAAAAGTGAAAAATTAGAATTATGGGTCTCTTGTCATTCAGTTCTTAAAATGCTGGGAAACAACTGTAAAAGGTTTCTTTATGTATTTGATCTTGAGTTTTCAAGCTATGACCAGAAGCTATGCTACTGGTTAAATTGTGACAGCCTATGAGGGACAGATGAATGGACAAACAAATAGACAACTATGAACAACGTGATCCTTTAGTATTTGCCATGCTATACAGGCATCAGAGTAACTTTAGTCACATGGCAATGTTGAGACAGGGAATGAAAACTTTATGATAGTAATGCTGAACATATGACAGAGCAAGATTCTTATTCTGAATAAAGCAAAACAAAATTTGGTGAAGGAGGAGGGTGATATGTTTATTCAAATTTCAAATGCTGTCCTGACTACAACTGCTTGAGAAAAAGTTAATTAACAAAGAAAGACTCTTGACATGTAAAATATGAACAAACATTCGTATTAAGTGATCAAATATATCTATTGTTGACTGATTTTTAAAATCATAGAGGTAAAGTGTACGACTAAGTTACGATAAAAGATGAAAACCACAAGCAAACACAAGGTGTATATAAACATGATAAACTTCTGAAAGGATATAATTTGTATTCTTTTTTCCAATTTCAATAAAAAATATGCTGGAAGATGAAAATGCATATGCAACTTCCATTGTATCAAAAGTATGAAACGAGAAGATATCTAAATGTGGAAAAGTTTTGTTTAATGGTGAGTAAAGAAAGAATTCAGAAGCTGCCAATTGTATTTTAAGAATTGACTCTTGTTAGAAGTGGTAATTTGTTTCCAGTTCTGATCTCATGGTCTCAATTGTCACTAAGGCTGTTTAGTATATATATTCAAGGAAGTTCAATAAAGAAAATATTTTCACTGTATTTATTAAACTACAAAATAAATAATTTAATTCTACATTATGTATAAATACCCATAACCACCTTATTCTGAGTAATAAACTTCACATAGAATAACACGGCACTAACACTTATTGCAATCAAGCCTAAGACACTACAGTTTTAGGTGGGGCGGGGCGGGGTGGTGTCAGGAATGAATGGAGGCGAGCAAGTATGAATATGTACAGTCTCCCAAAAAAGTATCGGCCCCCCGGGCACGAAGTTTCTAATAATCTACAGCAGGTCGTCCGAGATTAACACTTGACTTTGCTGCCACTCTGATGCAGTTGTAACCTGCATCACAGTGGCAGCGAAGTTAAGTTTTAATCTCGGTTGGCCAGTTGTAGATTATTAGAAACTTCAGGCCCGGGGAGCCGATACTTTTTTGGGAGACTACATGTGAATATATATGTATATGTATGTGTATGTATATGTATGTATATGTTGATACGTATATGTATATGTACGTGTATGTGCGTGTATGTATATATGTGTTTATATTGGGTGGATGGGTCTTTCTTCGTCTGTTTCCTGCCCCTACCTCGCTAATTTTATCCCAGGGTCTAGGGGAGAAAAGAATACTTCCCATGTATTCCCTGTGTGTCGTTGAAAGCGACCAGAAGGAGTGGGAGTTGGGGGGGCTGGAAATCCTCCCCTTCTGTTTTACTTTTCCACAAGAAGGAATAGAGAAGGGGGCTAAGTGCGGATTTTTCCCTCTAAGGCTCAGTGATCTGTTCTTTACGCTACCTCGCTTACGTGGGAAATGGCGAATATGTATGAAAAAAAGAAAAAATTATATATTTATATATATATGTGTGTGTGTGCTTAACAATAGGGCACATTGAGAAAGGTGGCCTCTACTTTGGCCTTCCAGAGAAACCTTTAATTGGAGGAAATGAAAAAAAGGGTCTTTAGCTTTTTTTCCATTGTCGTCAGATTATACTATAGTTTAGATGTTGTGAATCTTCCTTGTGTGTCTCTGGGGATGCCTCCTTTGGGAGAGACAGATTTCAGTGTGCCTCCAACTCATCATTGAAGGTATTTGATTTTTTTAATATTATGTCAAAGATTTTTTTTGTAAACCCTCCTCCTTCATGTGGATACGTTCTCCTGCTCTTAGGACAGACTCCAGAGGAGGGAAAAGTAGGTTTTTGGCAATAGAAAAACTTTTCTCTCCGAAGTGGTGTCCTGCTGGCATATTTTCCTGGTTTTCCTCCTTGCCTTGCCTTTCCCTCCTTTTTATGGAAAACCTTCTGTACTTTATGTGACTGCCTTTGTGGTGGTGCCTGTGATATACAAAATGCTTGCTCAGATTGAGTGAAAGTGAGTTGGTCACTGACATCGGATTGCTAGTGGTCTCTTATTGGCCTAGGATAGACCCAAAATGAGCCAGCAGCTGTGATCACATTTGTATGGTTCGCTAAAGGTGAAAGAAGGCTGGTGCCTCTTCACCAGAGGTCATGAGAATTAGAAGATCGTGACCCATATATTCCAAAGGAAGATATCTCATGCTTGTGAGACACCACCTCGAAGAGAAAATGTTTTTCAATTTTCAAAAACTACATTTCTTATAAATTAGATTTCCTTCTACAATGAGGTGAATTTTTGCACTCAATCATTTTGACTATGTGTATAAATACTGTAATTGTCTTGCAGATACTGTGAGGTGATCACTCAGTTGGTACAGAAGATGCCAGCGGCATATCAAGCTGACTTCCTTTCTCATGTGTATGACCTAGCTTCCCGTCTTAAATACCATGACCTTCACTATCAGATGTGCCAGGGAGAAGTATCAGAAATGCCAGATCCTCAGTGGCTTACTAATCTGCAAAGCATTGTGAATGCAGCAAAAGCCCGTACGGCTAAGGTAGCTGCAGCGGAAGATGAATGTCGAACTCAGCAATCTCAAGACCACTTAGTAGTTAAGGATTCCTACTTTGGCGTAGCTGGTACACCTGATTCTAATCAGCAAGTTCCCTATTCAGCTGTAGAGTCTTATCAGACTAACTTCGTTACTTCAAATAATTCTTATCATCACAGTTTGAATGCTACAACTAATTCTTACTCACAAAGTCATGCTGTAACAACAGATTCATATCCAGAACAAACATACTCTGCAGATGCATTAGATGGAGCATGTCAAAACCAGTATCCAACCAGTCACCAAGCAGCCTTTCAGTTACCAAGTGAAGGAGTGGGTGCTCCATTGAGCTCCAGTGAAGCTAGCCAAGCAAATGATATGATGGCTTGTTCGAAGGTTTGTTAATTCATTACAGTGCACTAGTTAATGTTTGATATAATTTAGTCTGTGACTTCTTTTGCACCATATATAGTCCACTCACCCTTTTTCTGTGTGTAATGACCTATTTGTACTGTAGGAGGAGGGAGTTTTACACTTATGGGGCCCCATCTCCCAAACATTTTCTATTATCTTACTTCTGTCCTCATTCAGTTTATGCCATTCATCCACCACTTTACTCTAAAAGTACATCTTTTCATCTTTTTCAACAATTATCATGCTTAGTTTCATTATATGTCCTCTTTTTGTTTTCTCCCAGCTTTCGAAGAATTGTTCACTATGTTATCAGTCTAGTTTAAAAACTTAAGGGTTGTGATCAGGTCACTTCTCTCTCACATGGTGGGCTGATGTAAGGCCTCTAGTCTTTCCCAGTAACTCAACTCTCTTAATTTTAGGACTATCTTTGTTGCTTTCCTCTGGACTTACTCTTTTAGCTCTTACCAGGTACACTCAACAGACTTATACCTCAGTAATACTGCCATTCAATTTTGCCCTTTCCTTTATATAATAGCACTATACGGGCACCTCATTTTAAGCCACACATACACTGAACACTTTTTTCATGTGTATGCCATTTCCTCTTTTCCTAAACCCACCCCCAAGTTTCACAATTGCCTCCATCAAGAAGTAACCAGACATTCCACCTGTTGCCCCTCTCAACACATCGCTTTTGCATGCCCATCAATTAGCACATAATTCATTAACACTTGCTGAAACCCAACCCCACTAACCCACATATACTTATGTATGCACCTTGTTTTAAACAATGTATTCCCATTCACTGTTCCTCATTCTGCATAGAGCTCAGCAAGCTTTTCCCCAATTTCATTTACACAAGGGAACCTGTGCCCTTGGTTGCAAAACCAACTACCATTCAGATCCTCTAGCTTTGAGACTTGATCATTATCATTGAAACTGAGAAAGTGCACTCTCATGATCTTTCAAAATGCTTTCATTAATTCACTTCTTTCTCTACTAGGTATTTAAGCAATAACAGTCACCCTTCTCTTATAGTCTACTGTCATTCAAACCCACATCACCCTTCACCTCACTTCCTTGCACTCTTCAATGGAGTTCTGTAGCTCATTCCTCATCAGAATTGCCACCCATTCTTTTTCTCTTTTCTTTTCATTGATCCTGTACTCCTAGAACATTCATGAACCACTTTTCCCTCTTGTCCTCCAACTTTTTCTTGTTCAGGGTCATATCATCCAGGTTTCTCTAATCAAACATTGCACCTCCACCCTTCTTTTCATCCAAGTTACAGTCATGCACATTCAGACAGCTTAGCCTGGGCTTTTGAGAAAAAATCTTCATTTGGCTCCTTTCTCTGCTTCTAATTTTAGAAAGTGATTTTATAAGATAGGAGGATTTCCAGCCTCCCACTCTTGTGTGTTAGTTATCTCATGTGACATACAGGACATTCTTACTTCCTTATCATCAAGGATAGGCAACATACCTGATCACTATGTTTATTGTATTCTTTTAAGTTTTACTTATATTGTATTCTTTTTAGTTTTACTTATGTTTATGATAATTTACTAGGTATGTTAAGATCAAATGAAGAAACATTATTAGCTGTAAAGAGTTTTTATCACTGGGGTTAGGGGAGAATGAATACTCTCCACATATACCTCTTGCGTGTTGTAGAAGGGGACAAAGAGGGACTGGAAATCGTTCCCTTCTGTATTACTTTCCAAAAGAAGGAACAGAGGCAGGAGCCAAGTGGGGGGGTTTTTCCTTTAAGCTCATTCATTTGTTCCTGATGTTACCTTGCTTGCAAGGGAAATAGTGAACACATGAAAGAAAAAGATAAAGACTTGAGGTAATGAAACTTTTTGTTTATATTATTGTGATTGGAAATTTATTGTATGTTTTCTTTTCTCTCATACATTATTTCTATTTGTAGATTATTGACAATATGAAGCTAGAGCATGTGCTCTTATAGTCGGTAGTTCTCATGTAAATATTCCTTACTTATTCATCTGCAGGAAGGTGCATCATTAAGTGGTGAAGTTCCTGTAATGCAACAACCTTCTCAAGATCAATCTCAGTACTCTTATAGTGGTGGATACTGGCCAGAATACTCACAGCAGGACCCTAATGCTTCATCTTATATGCAGACTTATCCCTCTGTTACTGCACACAGCAGTCTTCCACCCTCTTCTGGTCAGTATTAAGGTGAATTATTATATTAAGCTTAGGTTTTTTCAGATGATATAGGGTAGCCAGACCTATTATGCCACTCTGTAAATCTGCATGGTAAAGAGTGCACTAGTAGTGAATGCTTTAGGGGCATATAACTCTCTTACCTAGGAGTCTTATGAAAATGGTATACTATTTCAGTATCAGAAAAATTGCGAGAAAGGTAAAACTGTAATGAGGCAGCAACCAGAAACTTCACTTGTAAGAAAACAAGGACTGTAACTTCACAGTGCCTTTGTCTACAGTGAAATACAACCCCATAATGAAAGACTTTTTGGGAAAAAGTGTATTTGTTGTTTTGAAGGACACTTTGTTGTGCAAAACCTCATATATTCGTGGTCTAAATTGCTGCCTATGAAAACAGTACCAGACCAGCTATAGATGATTTTTTTCATTCATGGAGGAAGCTGTAATCTTGTGAAATGTTTAGTTACTAGAGAAGGAAATTGTATGTTCGTAAAACTTTCCTTACTTATCTTTTTGTGTGTGTGTTCTCCAGAGAAAGCATGAAATATGTTAGAATGTGGTACTACACTTAGGAGCTGGCAGCCATGGTACATAGTAAGACCCAGCAAGACCCAAGTTTATCTTTAGCCTCATTCTTGAAATATTTATTTTGTTTTACATTGCATCTATGCTGCATAGCAAGACCCAACTTTATTTTTAGTCTCATACTTATGATATTTTGTTTTCCTTTGACATATCTAACTTTACAGCTCTAAATGCCTAAGTGTTGCGCCTGGGTTTAAATGACTGTAATGTGCTTGGTTTTAATGACTATTATTGTTTAAATGGCTTAATTATTTTTGTTAATATTTCAGATATATAAGAGCCAAGCAAGGTGTGCTTGTCCTTCTTGAAGGCTCAGGCTAAGACAGCTGAATGTGCTTGGATGTAACCAGGATGAGAAGGAAGAGATAGGTAGTATGTTTGGGGAGAGGAACCTGATGTTATAGATCTGAGGGAAAACAAGCTCAAGGAAAAGGGCATTGGCATAAATAGTGCATCAGACTGGGGAGGAGCAAAGTGGCTTTGGTCATAGGATGTGTGGACCAAGTGTTTGAAAAATTTGTGAGAAATGTTCAGAGAAAGATATGGATTTGTATGTAGCATCTGTGGATCTAGATGAAGTGTATGATATGGTTGGCAGAGATTCATTGTGCATGGCATCTTGAATATATGGTGTGGGAGGAAAGCTTCTACAATCAGTAAGTTTTTATTGAGAGAGTAAGGCATTTGTGTAAATAGGAAGCGAGGAGGATGAGTGGTTCCATGTGAAGGTGTGTCTGTGTCATGGTTGTTTAATGTTACCATGGCTGTTTAATCAGGTTATGGTTGTGGTGGTGAGGGAGATAATGGGAGGATCCTAGAGAGAGGGAAGTCTCAACAGCAAGTCAGTTGTTGTTTGTGGAAGACGCAAAAAATGCAGAAGCTTGTGTGTGTGTTTAGGAAAGTGTGTGAAAGGAGGAAGTTGAGAGTTGATGTGAATGAAATTAAGGTTTTTAAGTTTAACATGGGGGAGAGAGAAGTTGATTGGAATATGAATTTCAGTGGAAAGAACCTGGAGGAAGTGGAGTGTTTTAGCTACCTAGAAGTGGACATGGCAGTGGATGTAACTATTAGAGCTGAAGTGAATTGCTGGATAGGTGAGGGTGTAAAGGCTCAGGGTACATTGAGGAGTGTGTGGGATGAGAGATCACTGTCTGTGAGGACAAAGATGGATATGTTTGTTGGTATAGTAGTCCCATCAGTGCTGTATGGGTGTGAGTCGTGGGCCCTAGATACATAGGAATAGTGGAGGGTGGATGTGATGGAAATTTAAAGGTCAAGGACAATATGTGGTTTGAGGAGGTTTGATAGTGTAAGGAATACAAGTGTAAGTGAGAGGTTTGTTAGTAAGCTGAGTATGATTTAGAAGGTGTAATGACATAAGGAGAAGATGAATGAAGAGAGGCCATCTAAGAGAATGTATGTGTCAAAAGTGGAGAGAGAGCAAAGGGGAGGGGGAGACCAAGAAGGAGATGGAAGGATGGATTGAAAGAGGTTTTTAGTTGTCAGAACTTAAGCATGCAGGAGGATGAAATGTGCATGTGGTAGAACCTTTAGGAGCAATTTGGTATACAGGGGAACATGCTGTTTAAGCAAACTTTTCCATTGCATATTGTATGTAAATGAGAGTTTCATTTGAAGTTCTGTTGTGAAACTTGAAGCAATATATTATAGATGTAATGGAAAAGCTCCAAGAACTAAGATTTCTCCTCATTGGAAGAAGAGAGAGAGAGGACAGGTGTGGATAAAGCCTTCTAGTTTTTCAGAGATCAACAATGTTGTTTATGAACAGGTCTTTGAAATTAGCAAGGAAATATCAACAAAAGCATGAAACTGAGTAAAAAACATGTTAGGAACAATCTTAAGAATTAATTGTATAGTACTGTAAAGAGTGATGGATGAAAGGAGTAAGCTCAAGTGGTGACTGTGAATGTAGACATTATACAGAAATTAAAAGAGTTGTATTATGGTAAAGGCACCTTTAGTGGCAGGGCCCCTCTGGTTTGTAACTTCTTCTCTGTACTTTACAAATATGTAATTACACAATCATTTTAGCTAAGTGTTATTTATGCATACTGATTTTGTCTTTTAATCTTGGAACAGCTCCCATATTATGGTAAAGGCACCATTAGTGGCAGGGGCCCTGTGGTTTATAACTTTTTCTCTGCACTTTACAAATAAGTAATTACACAATCATTTATGCATACTAATTTTGTCTTTTAATCTTGGAACAGCTCCCAATATGTACATAAGTTCACATAGTGAGGATTCAGGTTATTATTTCAATATCAGTTTAGTATTGTATATATTAGAATTCAATCATATGCTTGAAAATCTAAGCTTTAATGGCAGCATGGTATTTATACCACACATATCAAAGATTGAGAGAAACCCTAGATTGTAGAGCAAAACTTGGTTGTTTTAGTAATATGTTAACTGTTTGTCTTTATTCAGTGTGCTTATTTTTTCATTCATATAGTAGTGCATGTATAATCTTTCCTTATGTTATAAACTACTACAAAAGACCCAGAAACATTGCTTTATAAATTTAGGGAATTTTGTCTGTTTTGGCTATCACATAGATCAAGTGCTCATTTCATGTTTGCTCAAGGAAATAAATGTGTAAAGAGAACCACCATAGCAAGGCATATGACAGAACGGTCTTTAAATTTTTCCTCCACGACCACTCTCCCTGCACTCTCACCCTCTCATTTGCTTTTGAACCCTCTTGTTGTCAATCACTGTTTTTACCTCCTTAGGGTCCTTTAACCGCAATCTTACTTCTGTCACTTCTAATTGGGCATGCCCACCATTTATGTCACCCTCAAAAAACCAACTTTGGCCCTCCACTTTCATATTGGCTCAGAATCACTGCAAAGCTGTTCTTCATACATTCAAACCTGCCTTCATGAAAAGAAAGTGTGCTGATTTGACATAACACTCTTGTTAACAAGTTTTTATGGTGCTTGACCAAGTGCATCTTCAATACTTCTGTAATTTAACTTTTCCCCCTCCCTTTTGACAAGATAAATACATATATAGCTAACATTCCAACTGATAAAGCTGCCCTTTTTTGGTATATTGTTTTCCTCTAATTTAACTGTGAATGATTCTGTATATAATCCTCAGCCCCCATCTTTTCCAACTGAATCTTTTTCATTCCATATATTTTCCTTGCGAAAGGCCATCCAGTTACTTTCCCGGCTCCAAAAGGACAAGGCATATGGCCCAGATGGCATACCTCATCAAGTCATAAGGGAATGTACCTCAGAGCAAACTTTGGTACTTTCCTTCCTATTTCGTTAATGTCTAAGAACCGCAGCCCATATCTAAGAAAAGAGACCTCTCTAACCCTTCCAATTATCACCCCATTGCTCTCACTTTTGGTTCATCCAACGTCTGTGAAGCTCTCCTTAGCTCTCATTTTCTCAATTACCGAGACTCCCATTCCCTTCTTTCTAGCCATCAATACAAATTTTGCAGTGCTAGGTTTACTGTGATTTTTCATCACAGACTTGGTGGTAAGCAAGACCAGGATCTCTCATCATGACATCATCCATGTGGCTACAAATTGTAGTTGAATACAGGCTTATTGTTACAGGAGATGTAAACAGTCAAAACAAACTAAATGTTTATACACTGACAGAATTAATTGGAGTGCAGTCATTAACTTGGAAGCAAAGCTCTTATCAGCTGTACTTTGAAGCAAACGACATATATTAAAACCCCTTTTATGGTGGAACTCAGTGTATTGGAATTCAGCTTCCATTGGACCCTTTGGTCCCCACTGGACTAAGTTTGGGAACTATTGGACATTTCTGAAAAATTTCTTTACATAGCAAATTTAGTCTGGTAAGTTAATGACTCACCAAACTGAATTTTGGATGTAATGGAATAGTCTCTTAGTTCCTGACTCAGTCAAGGATGCTAATTTTCAGAACATGTAACAGCCTATTGTGCATAACCTCAGTGCATTTTTCTCAGTTTTACTAACATACAGTGTTTATGTTCTCTCTTCACACATACACAGTTATGCACAGAATTACAATACTTTATTGGTGTAATATTATCTTTTGTAATTTTACACCTCCAAAGATAATTTAGGTAGAAATTTCAAAATGAGACAAGACATAGCTTGGTCATTGCCTGCCAGTCTGTGATAAGCACCTGCTTGGTCAATGCATAAACAAACTTGCCTGATGCGTTGACCAGGTGTTAGCTACATAATTAGCTAACAATCTAAATATCTTCATTTAGATATCTTCATCAGTGACACTGTCATCTGTAACGTTATCAGAGCTGCAACCAATTTTCTTTGATTATCAAAAGTCATGTAAGTTTAATATCTCTCTAGCCATATTACTCCTGTTATTGTTTCCACATGATTTTGTGCCTCTGTCCCCACTTCATCTTTTGTATGATTATGAAATGTTTTTATTGCTCCTTTTTTTATTTATACAATTGTATAACATGACTGTGTCCAGCAAAGACAAAAATCATTGCAAAAAATTTTTTGCAAATCGATGATTTTTAATATTTTTGATTTATTTATGGACCCATTTATTTTTTAATTATAGTGTAAGTAAAAGGCACATCATAGTGTAAGCTGATCAGCCTCATAGAGTGAAGTGTTGTTGAGATATCACTGGAGAAAGGCAAAGACAATTAATTTGGCGTACAATTTTTTGCAGATTAATGATTTTTTTTCTTTGTGTCACTCAGAGCTGTTGCAAAAGGCATATCTCCTTAGTTAAAGCCACTGATTTATACATGAACCAGCTTTGTTAGAATATCATGGCATATAGAGTTTTGCAGATTCATGATTTTTTTTCTTGCTGATTTGTATTTGAACCAGCTTTGTAGAGTTGTGAAATTGTTCGAGAAACATGAAGAAAAAAGGTTAAATTTTTTTTATACATCTGACATATGCTGGTATGTTATCTTAGCAAAGATTTCTAGCCATGTTTTTGGGCTTTATTGTTAGAGAAACACCCAGTTGTGAATATTAGGTACCTGCTATAGCTCAGATTTTTGTCTATACTGAGATGTATGCATTTATATTTGTATTGCAACAATGGATTTTCTTGGCTGTCTCTGTATGTAGAATCTACTCTGTGATGAACAGTAGCTTAATAAACAGATAGTACTTTAGGTAGTTGGTAAATAAACAGGTAGTGTATAAAAACAGTAGGTTAATAAACAGGTAGTATATTATTGTTACAATTCCTTCCTCTTTCTCTCTCTCATACTGATAGTTCAGTATGATTTATACTGTAGTGTATTGGGCTGTTGTTCTTTTTTATTATTATTCTTTTATTAATAATTAAATGAGGTTTGAAGATTTTTATTACTCATTTTTAGATAAATTTATATGTTCAAGATTCAAAATTCTAGGATAGAAAAGTTTAGTACTCAGGTAAATGAAATGGTTCTGTAACTTAGCATTTATGTTGTTATGATAATTGATCTACCTTTATATGGGGGAAAGATGCACTTTATTCTTTTGTAATATTGGAGCTTGTTTTTATCAACATTGAAGGGCAGTCTGTTTATTCACTGTTATTGTAAATTTACAGAAGGAAGTGGAGATCAGAGGTCTTGCAGTGTTCCATCTATATCACAACCAAATAGCTTTAGCAACTGTCAACCAAGCCAACAGTCATATCAGCCTTGGGATCATCATCAGCAGCAGCAACAACAAGAAAATACAGATATGTATGGTCATATGTCATCCAGATCTCCAGAACTCACAGACTCAGAACCTAGCACCCAGACTGAACGAACACCAGAAGAGGAGGCATATTGGGCAGAAATGACTGGCAAGAAGGTGAGAGAGGAGCGCGTGTTAACTAGGCACAATCAATCTAATCACATAGATTCAGCCAGGCACCCATATTGGCAAAGCTATGGTGTGTTCAGTAGGCTAGGGATATACTGACATACTCTACTGCATTTAAGGATCATTTCTCGTACTAGAGACATTTATAGAGATATCAGTCCGCCTCTATGAAGGATACCTGTTATACTATACACACACACACACACACACACACACACACACTCACACAATTTCGCGACTAATAATGATACAACTTGTACTAGAGACATGCAGACTTATAATTTTGCATCTGAGAGTGTTATATCTTATACTAGACACATACAGACATAATAATTCGGCATCTAAGAATGATATATTTGTGCACATCTCCCAGGAATACAGACATTTCAGATGACTACCTGGGGGAAAAAAAAAGATAATTGAATATGTATGAAGAAAGCGTGTTATTTAAATAACACTTAAAGTTTTGCAAGATTATTTGAAGTAAAGTATATGAACTCAACGCAGGAAGATGTCTACATAATCTGTAAAAAATGAATTTCAGTTCAATACATTTGGGCTCAAACAGCCTTTAAAATAACGGACAAGCTGTCAAGAATATCGTCCCCCCCATTTTGTCACAGTCTGTGATACACAAGGACTTGAAAAAAAGACCAGCTGTGAAGACAAAGGCATCTTCTCGAC
>JAUTYZ010005560.1:2672-13095 GCA_032273725.1 Panulirus interruptus | reverse complement strand
GCACTGTCAGATCTCAAACTATAATCTCTATTATTGTTTCCTCTCCAAGGGTGATGTTTGTGCCTACTGTCATATAAAAACACCTATTGCTTGCCACGTGGACCTTGAATCTCCTAACTTTGATGCCACCTGACTCAAAATCTCTCTACCCCCCTATTACCTTGCTTTTGTGTTTCATTTACTTCCCCCCAGTTCTTCCAACTATGTACAACTCTTCAACTGCTTGACTTCTTGTCACTTCTAAACCCATCCACTATTAAAACACCATTTCTGACCACGTAGGGTCCTCTGACCACAATCTTATTTCTGTTTATTCTAATTGGGCACACCTATTCTCTATCCTCACTTCAAAATGTCAATTTTGGCACTATGGGAAAGATCAAAAGTTATCCCTGCACAGATGATTTACTGACTTTCCTTACTTCTTTGGTTGGGATTCCTTGTGTTGTACTGAATGCCTAGCAGAGGTTATCTTGGCTGGGATGGAGTCCAGCATCCCATCTTCAAAATCTTTTTCTCCTTGGTCATGGTTTTATCGCTCCTGCCCTGATTCCTGTCACTTCAGGGATGAGGTGTACCAGACCATGAAACTCTTTCCATCTCTTGAAACCCACTCCACTTTCGCTTTTGCTTGGAATTATTGCAGAGCTGTTCTTCAGAGAACCAAGCACTCTCTCATAAAAAGTAAGAGTGCTGACTTGACTTTTTCTGCTGACAAATTTCTGTGGTCCTTAACCAAAAGCATTTTCAACAACTTCAGTAATTCAACCTTTCCTCCTCTTTTCTGACCAGATTAGTCTATCTATTGCTAACTCTCCAACTGATAAAACTTTTTTTCTTTTAACCTTGTTTTCCTTTAACTCAACTTTGCATGATTCAGCTTCTAATCCTCTGCCCCTGTTTCTTCCCACTTAACCTTTGCCATCTCCTATATTATCCTCATGCAGGGTATTCCAGGTACTTTCCCAGCTTCAGGTGGACAAGGCATATGGCTCAGACGGCATACTTCCTCGGCTTTTAGGGAAGTGTGCCTTTGAGCTCGCTTCAATCTTTGCTCGCCTGTTTCCTCTCTGAAAACTCAGACTTTCCCTTCCACTTGGTAGCAAGCCTTGGTGCAGCCCATCTCAAAGAAATGAGATCTCTCTAACCCCTCCAACTATTGCCCCATTGCTCTCACTTATACTACTTTCAAAGTGTTGGACCTCTCCTAAACTCTCTCTTTCTCAGATGCTTAGAATTCCATTCCCTTCCCTTCTTTCAGATCACCAGTATGGATTTTACAGTGCTAGGTCTACTGGTGATTTCTCCTATATGACTCACCTCAGGTCTTCCTCTCTCAGGGATTTTGGTGAAACTCTTATTGTAGCCCTTGACATCTCCAGGGTATGGAATGAATCTTTCTAAACTCCCTTTGTTTGGGAACACTACTTCTCCGTGTTCTCTAATGCATAGTTTCCTCTCAGGCCATTCCATCATAGTAGTCATCAATGGAGTGACTTCTCCCTCCTATTGTATCAATAATGGTGTTCCTAAGAGCTCTATCCTATTGCTTACTCTCTTTCTTCTCTCAAAAAATGATCTTTTCATCTTCCAACCCATATTCACTCTTTTGCTGATGATTCCATTTTACATGCTTTAACACACCTTTCCTGCCTTCCCTTTAATTTTTGTTCTGTTTCTCGTACTGATCATATTTCCTCTCTCAGTTGGGACCTGTGCAACATTTTGGAGTGGGGAAGCACTAACCTTGTAAGAGTTAATTGTGCAAAAATGCAATTTCTCCCTGTATCTCTTTCTAAGAATTACTTGTTTCCCTCTATTCAATTCAACCTTGTAATAACATGAGTATATTCAGCATAACCATGTCTTCCACTCTGTTCTAGAAACCCCACATAATCAACATTGCAGAGTCTGCTTCCCAAAAGCTGGGAGTGTTTTATAGGTGTCATAATTAATTTTCTTTTGAGCAGCTGTTTTAAATCTACAAGGGTTTTATTTGCAAATGTATGGAATACTGCTCATTCTCCACCTTGTCTCTTCTTTCTCCCTTTCATTAACCTCTTTATGTTTCAATTAAGATCCAGCCTTGAGGTGGACTTTTGTCTGTTACTGGAGGAGAAAAAATTCTGGCATCACTTCTCTTCAATCTTCTGTCTCTGATGACCATTATGTTACTGCTCTTTCTGTTCTATAAGTATTATTTTAGCTGTTGTTCTCGTAAGCCATCTACATGTATCCCCACTCCCATTGTTTGGACCCGTGGCATGTGTTTGGTTGCTGTTTCCAGAGTTTCTGTGTGGAGACAAGCCACTCAGGGTTAGGCAGCTAAGCTGTGGAATTCTCTTCCTTCTTTTGTCTTTCCCTCTTCATATAAACATTCTTCCTTTAAGAATCAGGGCTTTAAAATGTCTATAGATCCCTGATTAATTTCTTTCATTTTCTTTTACTGTTTTCTTTCACTTAAGATAGCCTTGATATGGAACATGTTGTGCCTGTGCCATGTCAGCCACTAATAAAAAGCTATAACACTCTTCACCACTAACAAAAAATTATAACACCCTTCAGGGCACTCATACACACACAAATAGAATTCTGCTCTCTGCTAACATTATCCTTCAAGGCGGATGAAATTGCAGAGTTAGAAAGTGTTCAGAGATTTCTGATGGCCTGCATTGACATGGTGGAAGATGAAATTCTGTAAATAAATGTAAACACTGGGGCTGTACTCACATGGTCCCCAACCTATACTTAGAAATGATTCTTTATTGGTGTGACAGGCATGAAAGACTGAAAGATATTACCCCTGAATTAGAAAGGCACCATTGACATAATGAAAAAAAACATCCTTTACATCTTGTGCCAAGACTGTTCGACACATAGCCTACTACCATCATAATCACTATGGAATGCACAGTGCAAAAAATCAAGAATGTTCTGCATAAGAAATTACAAAGTATACCAGACCAGCCAGGCTGTGGTTTTTACGTGAGTCAGTGGTCCATGGTTAACCAATGAAACAACTTAGCAGCCTGGGCCCTGCCTGAGCTGTATGGGTAGAAGACCCTTAAAGACTAGTTATACCTCAGGGTACACCTGATATTAATAACTTTGGCTATTAAATGATTTTGTTTTAATGGTAATGTAGTGCTTAAAGAATAGAATGATAGTTAAGGAACTTGAATTGGAGCATTTAATTTTATTTAGCAACATTGAATAAGGTTATAGTGGTGAGGGTTATGAATATCAGGGAAAGCGTGAGGTTATTAACATAAGCTAAGGTGAAAGTGTTGTCAAAAGACTACCAAACAAATGATAACCTTAACTGAATTCCCCTAGCAACCAAGATTTATCTAAATTTTGATATTTTTTGAAAAATATGTTAATGTCAAGGGCTGCCATTTGCACACCATTATGGGGCATTGCATCTTCAGGAATTTAAACTGTTCCCAAGAAGATCATAAATAGCTGCCATAAGAATCACTAATATTTCAGATTATATAAGACATAATTTAAGTATTGGCTGTTAGGGTAGGTTAGTTGAGGTTTTCCTAGGTTCTGTTGATTTTTGTTGTTTCATTTACTTTAAAGTTCATCAAGCACACATTTTCCTTTCGATCACCTTATTATTTATGAAAATTAGAATGGAATAAAATATTCCAGATTACAATCCACCACTTGCGTTGTATTTTTTAAAATGACACTAACATAGAAAAACAAAATCACTTTATACCCAAGGCTATTAGTGCTAATTACTGCTTTACTAAGTAGATTATATACCATAATTACTTAAATGAACAAGTTAATGAACAGGCAAGAAATATTGTTAACATTATAAAGGACTAAAGGTTGCATTGTGCATGTGCTTTTTCAGTTTTCAAATATGGTAGCCTACATCTGGGTTTTTTAAATATAGTAGGAAAATGACATTTTGTTATCATCCATCATTACCTGTGAAGATTGCTGCAGGGAATGCTGTGGTTAGGATTGTGTAGGTTATGTTTAATGTGGCCATAAAATTTTTGGAGATCATTATATATAACCTTTTACCTGAATGTCAGAGCCTCTAATTATGTTGGGTTCATTTAAGATCATTGGCTGGAATGGGAAGTGATAAGTGGATATCACACTGTATTCCTGTGACAATTTTCTCATTTCTGGCATATAGTAGCTGCATTGTGTTAATTTTTTTTAAAACCTGAAATAAAATGGTGAAACCAAAGTAAGGCTGAAATTCCGGCTTAGGGGTACATAGAAACTAACGTTGAAATATGACTGATTTTGTTTTGCACTGATAGTGGACTGTGTGGAGAAAATGATAAAAGTGCTAGAACATGATTATGTCATGTTTATCCTTTAGTAATAGATGTGTTGATAGTGTTGTTTAGTTTAATTAGTGAAAATGGGCTTATTAATGTAGAAGGTGAAACAGAGAAATCAGCATGACCCTTGAAGACCTCATCTGACTTCCTGTAGCAGCCAACTTATGCTTTATTTTCATTGTTAAAGGAAAAATGTGTGTGTTATGGTTTAGTTTTTTATCCAGCTTTTGTGAGGCTTGTGCACTGTGTTAGTTTGTATTCAAAAGTAAACAAACAAGGTTTGGCACACATTTTTACCACGTGGCACGGAGTTGTCAAAAATACTCTATATTTTGACTACAGCATTTAAAATTTAAGTAAATCTCAGCTGTTAGAGGGAGTTTGGTAAGGTTTTCATAGGTTCTGCTCATTTCTAGAAATGTTTCACCTGCTTTTGTGTTAACCCTTACGTTTTTCATGATCTTTTTAGACCCCTCTATCAGCATATTGATATAGAATGAAAAATTTTGAACCAAATCACTCTTTACCAGTGTTGATTTTGTTTTCAAACAGTACACTAACCTTGCAAAACAAATTTAGGGATATTCCAAAGCTAGTTTTGTTTTGCCCCTCAACTGAAATTTTAATAAAGTATCAAAATTTTTTAAGAATATGTAACTAACTTGTTAAATGATGGTTGTTACACCAGAAGACACCGTAATAATTTGTGTAAGGCAAGATGCAATAATAATCTTATAAAAAAAATGCCTGAGGCCCAGAACAGTATATCCTTAGAACTCTTTGCTTTCCTTAACAAATTTAAGAACATGTAGGACAGCTACATAATAAGTTTAAGCTAAATGTGTGTTGTGTAGAATAGTTTACTGATGAAGACAAGAGTAAAAAGCTTAGATTTCTCATGCACACCTTGAATCTTCTGTTTCTTTAAGTATTGTAGCAACATTTTCTTTAGAGCCTACACCTGATCCTTACATCTTATACCACTCCTGAAATCGCATTGTGTCTCTCCAATATGATGCTCTTTGCATGTCACCACCCTCTTAATCAATACTCTCCCATACAGCTTGCCAGGTACACTCAACATATGTATGGTTCTGTAATTCGAGCATTCACCTTTATCCCCCTTGCCTTCATATAGTCCTACCGTACAGGCATTCTGTTAATCCTGAGGCACCTCACAATGATCCATACGTACATTGAAAATCCAAAATAACCAATCAACAACACAGTCACCCCTTTTTTATGAAATTCACCTGCAATACCATCTACTCCAGCTGCCTTCCTACATTTCATCTTATTCAAAGCTTTCACTGCCTCTTCTCTTTTCATCAAACCACTTGCCATGACTCTCACATTGTGTACTGCACTGACCAAAATACCCCACATTTCCTATGTATCATCAGACACATTCAACAGTCTTTCAAACAAGTCACTCCATCTCCTCTTCACCTTATCTCTTCCTGTGCCTACTTTACCATTTAACCCCTTCACCAACATTCCCATATGCCCTTTTATTTTTCTCATTTTATTAACCTCCAAAACATGTCCTTAGTCTCCCTGAAATTTGCTGATGCACACTCACCCCAACTCTCATTTGCTCTCTTTTTCAGCCCCTTTTGAGCTCCAGCTTTCTCTTATACATTTCCAAATCACTCATACTCCTTCTCTGTAAGTAATTCCTTTACATCTATCTTTTCTCTTTCACCGGCAACTTAATTTTGTCATCCCACTATTTTTTACCCTTTCCCACCTTCCCCTTCACCCTCCTCCACACATTTCTTTTGTACATGTCAGCACTGCCTCCCTAACTTTACTCTTGTCTTTTGCCATTCTACATTTATTCTTAGCTTGAATCTCTTCACACAATCCTCTTTTCTAAGCCAACTAAATTTCACCAACCTCTTTTCACTCATATCATTTCCTCTTTTCCAAAAGCCCCTACAAATCTTTACCCTTGCCTCCACAAAGTAATGGGCAGACATCCCACCAACTGCCCCTCTCAGGACATTCACCTCCAAGAGACTCTCTCTTGCATGCCTTATCAAATAGTAGGTCATCCAGTAGTGGCTGCATACCACCTTTCCAACTCACCCATGTACAGGATGATCCGTTTGGATGAAATATAAACTGTGAGAATATAGGAAGAAGTGGGACAGCATTCATCTGTTGCATGTTTGGTCATAAAACAAGGGAGTTTGTTAAATGCGTGTATGGCCATTTCGCTACCAGACGCATGAATGTCATCTGTCTTCAGACATATGGGAAGTATGAGAGTGCGAAGATGGCGGCTGATGCCCAACAACGTGCAACGTGTGTCATGTGGTTTGCTGAGTTTGATAGTATGACAGCAATGCAGCCATGCATTGTTAGTATTGCTTTGTGTATGGTGTTTGAAAAGCTCCAAGGTTCGACTTCATAATGCAGTGTTATTGCGTATATGAAGAAATACCACATGCTGGTAGGCATTGGACTGAAACAGAGGCTGCAATGATGAGAAGCCCCAGGAAGAGCCTGAGAAGATTTTCCCTGGATGTGGGTTTGCCATGCATGACATGCCAGCATATCGTTTGGCGGTTCTTGAAAACGTATGCTTAACATGCAACGTCGTCAAACATTACATGAATATGTTGGCCAAACGCGATTGAAATTTGCAAGCTTCATGTATGAGCGAATAGAAATGGACATGATTATTTTTTAAGGAGGTCGTTGTTCACAGATGAAGGACATTCCAAGTTTTTGGCAGGGTGAATACCCAGAACACTGTTCTATGGGTCACTGAAAACCCCCATGTCACCAACGAACTTCAAAGACCTTCAGGAAACGATTTTTTTAATGGGGACTTTTGGTTTTGTTGAATTTTAAAAGGAACTTTTTTTCATTGTAGGTGTTACTTCTTGTTGCATCCACATTATCATGTAAGACCTTAAACCTAGCGGCATTTAGTTAGTTTGTTGATAGTAGCTAATGCATGAATTTCATCTTCCCTCATGGTTTTGTGCTCTGAGCACCTCTACTAAGTTATAGGGTTATCTTATTATCATATTTGTTTCTTGAGTTTTAGCTTGTCTTCGTCACCTCTGGCATGCTCAGAGTTCGTTGTATGGCAGGATGTATTGGGACAGTTGCAAGTGACGATCTTCACTTTCATTGTACTCTCTACGGCAGTTGCCCTAATACAGAACGCTTTTTCGCCTTTGAGGTGTGTTCTAATTAGCGGAAATGATTGGCGGCCCTGAAGGCAACGAGTATGCTTTTCAAGCAGTGTCTTTCATCGCAATTCCTCTTTTTGAAGATTGGTACATGTGAAACTTGCCCATATTTTATAGATAGAGAGGAGAGGTAGCGTCCCATTCTATTAGTAGACAGAAAAGGGGTTGATGTAGAAACTTGGTTCCAAGACGTGTGTTAGGCTTCCTTTGTGGGAGACGCCTTAATTACGTCATGGCCTTCCCCAGCATTTAGCCAGTAAGTTCTTCACTCAGCATATTTATAGATGCTCCTGTTCCTGCACAGTCAGTGGTTAACCCTGAAATTGCCTTTTCTAAACTGTAAGGGAAAAGGGAAGCCTTTTTATAATTACTAGGAACGAGAAAGCTCTATTTTTTGTAGATCAAAACCAGTTGAACGAGTGCTTTTAGAGCATTAAAAAGTGGCAACTCAGACTGTACGATTTGGCTCCTAGGCCCCAGACTTGTGGGGCCCAGAACTTGAAATCTTGGGAATGGATCGTTTGAGGTTTCCGGTTTTGATGCTTTATATGCTGATTAGGGTAATGACCGTCTTGATGGCCTAAGACTTTAGACAACCCTGAAGGTGTCTCCTGATGATCTCTCGGAACTGTCAGGTACGGCTGCTCCCGAGGAGACGAATGACAGTGTGGAGGAAAGTTGAGCCCCCGTTTAACATTTGTCTTTTACAGAGGGAAGAGGGAGGGGTTCATGGTTCTTGGAGTGGTGTCTGGTAAGTGACATGTTTGGGGTGTCTGTCTGTCCACTTGAAGCCTGCCAGGGTTGCCCTGTCTTTGGACTGTTTTCTTTCCCCAGCTAGTGGCTTACTAATGTATGTGTAGTATAACTTGTTCATCCTCACCGGATGAAATTGAGTATTGTCGTGCTCAAGGGTCGTACCCTTGGTGCTTGAGATAGGTGGAGTTCATCGGAGCCATTGCTATTTTAAATGCTCATTATACTTTTATCCTTTTTAATTTGTAGAGTTGATTTTGCTCTTGTATAGCTTTTAATTTTTGCTCTCCCTTCTCTCTCGTTTACGTCCTTTGTTTTTTTACTTCTACATTCCGCCATCCTAATTGTCATTCTCTCTCTCTCTCCCCCGTCAGTGCATCACGACACATTGGAGTATGAAGCTAAACTAATGGGTCTTGTATGTGTCACGATAGCGTTGCGAAACATGTCATAAGGAGGTTTCTCACATATGTAATGGGAACTGTTGGATAAGGCACTAGGCGACCCCTTTATCAGGTCTGAGCAGGTGCTGGGAGTGCCACGCTGGAGGCGAGAGATGAGCAAGGGGGCCAGCGGTGGCGTCCATGTGAGCCTTACAGAGAACATCAGGAGGAGGGCGTGATGCGGGTAGGAGTGTGCCAGTCTTCTTTACCCCGAGGTTACAGCGCTAGTATGGGTTGTGTGTGTGTGTGTTTGTGTGTGTCCTCCTTCAGCCACTGTGACGACACTGGTGGCAGTCGGTGGTGTAACATGGAGTGATTCACCCGGCTCCAGCGTCTTCCTCCTTGGTGGATTACGTAACTAATGGCCTTCCTTCTGGTCGTCAGTGGCAACTACTGCAGTGTCTGTACGCTGGTGTATGGCATGTATTTTATTGCCAGTGTGGTGATTGATAGAAAACGAAGCTGGTGTTTGGAACTACTGTACAGACTGCCGATGTGTTCCTTTGCCAGGCAACATATTTGCTTAATTTTGATACTCTGATACTGATGATTTAAGTGCTTAACCTTGGAGAAATATTCCAATGTGGAATGCCCATTAGTGAGTGTGTAGTGGACATCTGAACAGTCAGTGCAACGCTCCCAAAGGATTACGTCATTGGCTCGCCCAAGTTCCCGTAATATTGCTTTCATCGTTGGCATCGGCAATGGTGAGAGCCTTCACACTGATTCGCTAACTTTGTAGTACTTCATGTCCCTCTCTGTTTCATCGTCCTCTTGTCCCCCCCACCCTATCCTGTCATAAACACTAGCACCTATATGGTAGCAGGAGAGTCTTTCATTGTAAAGCTGCGGAGCGTAGTCTGCCAGTCAGGGAGTCCGACATAGTTGGCCGGAGACGGGACTCGCTAGCTGGAGGAGAATGGCCAGGAGGGCTTGTCGTCCCCCTGCTCCCGCTGTCCACTGCTGCAAGTGTTGGAAGGCGAGAGTTGTCTGGAGGAAGTTTGTTGTGTGTTGGAAGAAGGTAAGAGACTGATCCCACTTGACCGTAAAGTGGAGGATTTCTAAGTATTTCCATGGCAAGGGGGAGACCAGTTTGAGCATCTGCTGTAAGGACTGGAATATTAGGTTGACCAGGAAAGATTGTCTTGCAATCTCTAAAACAACAAGACTTCAGTGCAGACTTACAAGGTTGAATGGCAGGGATGCTCAAGAGGAAGAGGATAATTGAAGGTAGTTAGGGAACATTATTTAACGTAGATCAAGGATGATGGTTATGGGTGGTTGAAAGGTATTCTTGAATTAAATTGCCAAAGTTATTCATGGAAGATTTTTCTGTAAAATATTATTTATGAAGGAACGTGTCCATCAGCATTACTAAAACATCCCTCCGAAAATCTCCATATTTCTGAAACAAGAAAGTCTGACTTTAAAAAGAAAAAAAAACTTTTCTTCATGTCTTTGCTGTATTTTTCTTCCCAGATGTAGCTTGGGGTGTACACAGGGGATGATTCATGCCGAATGGGGTACAGGTCTTACATCTCGGGTGGGGGGGGAGGTACCTCTTCCAATTTCTTGACAGAGCTGAGTCAAAAGCTGACCGTCTTATCAACTCTTACTCTTATCTCTTCTTGAGCTGAACTTTCTCGTCGGTGCACTGTTGACTCTCTCCGTCTCTCTCTCTCTCTCTCTCTCTCTCTCT
>JAUTYZ010005559.1:1673-19514 GCA_032273725.1 Panulirus interruptus | reverse complement strand
AGAAATGAATACAGAGACGGGCGACAAAGCTGATTCCAGCTCTGAAAAACCTTGCGCGTGAAAAGAGTCTAGGAAGTTTCATCTCTCTTCTTTAAAGAAAATGTAACTCATGTACCTTAGCACAAAACAACACATTAAATGCTGAAAAAGGAACCTTCAAACCCAAAACAAGACATTCAAATGAGGTGCAAGATGCAAGGAACAAGTAACTCCTTAAAATAAACAAGTTGACTTGAAACTTATATTTAGTGAAATTACTGTTCATAACTGTTCTGTCTGTAATGCATCTGATGTTGCATGGTTAACAAAACTGGTGGATAAAAGCCCTTCATTTGGGCCAGGAGGAACAGTTACCAATTCACATATAACAGGTTAGTAAAATACCTGTTATATAAAGAAACATCATAAGTAAATGATATCTGTTTAGTCTAAATAATGGTAAATAACCTTATCATTCCTTATAAATCTACTAATATATAAAGATTAATGCTCATAAGACTACAAATCAAGTCATCAAGACGGTCAAAGACAAGAGTAAAGATCATGAGTTTAGAATGAGAAAAAAACAGCACTGACAAACAGAATACTTATTTCTGTTAATAGTGTTTTGTTAATGTTAGTAATAATTTCTGTTAATGATAATGCTTCAAGCTGCTTTGTTCTGTAAGTCTCACCATGTGGCTCTTTCTTATCCACCCTGAAATAACTTCCAACTGACAAAAATGGCTCAAAGAATTTCTAATCCCACCAACTGCAGCTGCAATATATACAGCAGCCTGATTTTTGGATATCAAGAGTTGAAAACTGAGTAATAAAGATAGCCCTACTTTAAAACCTTTCTTGAAATGGATCACCAGCATAGGTGAAAGAAGTAAAAGCTGGCCCTTGAACTCTACCTTCCATAATAACTCTAAAAAAAGGGGGAATATGTTTAATATCCCTTGGAAAATTTCTTACTGCTTCACAATGAATTGTATGGGGAGCAGACATCAAAGAGACTGATTAAAGGGAAGTGGGAATAATCTTTTCTTTTCTTTCATACGTGTTGGCTATTTCCCGTGTGAGCAAGATAACATCAGGAAAATATGAATGAGTCTTAGGGGAAAAAATCCTCCAATGGCTCTTTCCTCTGTTCACTTCTCTTGGAAAGTAATACAAGAGTGGAGTATTTTGAGCCCCCTGCTCCTGCTTCTCTTAATTGCCTTCTATGAAACACAGGATATACATGGGCAGTATTCTTTCTTCCCTATCCCAAGAAAATAATCATCAAGAGTAAAAAAGAAAATGCAAAGCACATATCCATCAAAAGCAAAGCAATTAGAAAAAATGTTATAAGTATCACTCAAGACAGTAAAAGGATCATTCTGAGAAGTCATGGAAATCCTAATCATCCTTTGTTAAATGTCTAGAATTAATTACTGCCTAAAAGAATGGAGCATATTCTTAGGGAGATATTGATTTACTTGATGAATTAACTTGGTGTGTAGAGCAAAAAATTTAGAAACACTAATATAAGATGTAGGTTCATGTTCTATTTCAACACAATGGCCTTCGGCTGAGGATACGTAAGAGTGATTTGAAGGGCTGAATGTACCTGAAGGAATGGGGAATAGAGTTAATGATGTTGACAGATAAATAGTTTCTAGATGAAACCATTATGTACTATCCCGTTATAAACTTAAAGCAGCATTCTGTCAATATTATTCAAACCAATCAAATGAATTCAGTTACGTGAATAATTATAATAAAAAGCTAAATAATAAGAACATGATACTTCAATAAACATCATACTTTTTATGAGCCGGACTATAAATGTTCAGTCCTTAAGAAAAGACAGTGCACCAAAAACATGACAAACAGGCAGCCAGAAAGCTTGCTGACTTGGATGCAAATTATATGATGGTACACCAACCACACAATATAAATAATAAGAACATGATACTTCAATAAATATCATAATTTTCATGAGTTAAACTATAATTGTTCAGTCCTTAGGAGAAGACAGTGCACCAAAAACATGACAAACAGGCAGCCAGAAAACTTGCTGACATGTATGCAAATTCGATGATGGTACACCAACCACACAATATACAAAACAGTACTAACACAGGATAGGATTAGTAGTCAGTGTTTCAGTAGTCAGTAAGTGTTTCAGTAATGCATATGGTGTAGGAATAATTTGGTTATATTTCCATTAAAAATCACAATCAAGTATCAATATGCATACACTGTTTATAATCAATACTGTGACCATGCCACAGGTCAAATGAAGCCTTTCGATGAACAAAATCTGGGAAAATTCTGTTCAACTGTTTTCAAAAGGAAGATTGTTACTTGCTTAACCAATGCTATTACCAAATTAATACACCTATTAGTCAATCTATTCATAGTATTCTGATGTTGTTGTTTCCTTTACCGTAATATCCTCTTGATACTTAATCAACATGCAAAGATTCCCGTGGCAGACCAAAATGATAAAGTTAAAATGAAATTAAAGAAAATATGATTAAATGTGAGACAGAACGCTAGGACAACAGCTGACCATGTTAAGTAGAAGCCAAAACACTTCTAGAGGCATGACATGACAGGAACCATCTTCAGAACATAGACCTGGGAGGCAGACTATTCAATGAACCTTTCGCCGGCTTTTGTACAGACACCAGACTAACACTCCCTGTCATGAAGGTATGCTCACTATTTATATCACCAGCCTAGCAAGCCACCATCTGCTTAAGCTTAGCAAAGCAGCTCTTAAACAGTTTACATTAGCTTTTCATCTCCACTTGAAAGAAAAACTTGTTGGTAAACATGCCACAGCTACAGTTGTTATTTTTCAATAAATCTTCCAAAACAACGAGACTGTTATGATGAATACGAAGTTAATTTAAGCTAGTCATCAGTGAGTGGGGGTTCAAGAGAGGGAGTTACACCCCAGAATGAGAAAGATGAAAAATAATGCGTGGGGGCCCAAGAACGGAACTCACATTCAAAACACGAGAAAGAGAGAGATTCTTTCCAATTTACGTGCTGTTAATTCTATTGTGTATTTAATGACACTATGGACAATGCTTGTGACATTTTCTGTGTGTTTCATAAAAATCATGTTAGTCAGCTTAAGCAGTACCATCTTCACAAGTGCTGAACATCCAACTGTTCTCAGGCACTGTAATATAACTCATATCTTACAACTGACCATACAATCTAACCAAAGGTATTCAGATCCAGATAAGATTTTAAAGGACATTAGATTTTTGCAGTATCCACATGAGGTGTGGTGTTGGTATGGAAGGCTTTTGTTGACTCCTGATTGGAAGAGCTGTGAGGTATGTTGCTATCCAGTTGGTAGATGCTTTAGCTAGACCTAAATGTTTAATATTCATTGTTCTCAAAGGGCCTGCATCTGGATGTCAAAGGCTCACATTCTATTAAAATAACAATGTCCAATATGGAAATACCTTCTTTACAAAAAATATTAACAAATTATTAGTCTTTGGCTTTTGAAAGTAAGAAAATATAATCATGAATCAATATGTCAACTGCACTATTTTTAGCACCATTACTGCTAGATAAACTAACCAGCAAAAATAATACAAATGTACTTCAGTCATATTTAAAAAGATACTTTGGGAGCAAAGAATTAGTAACTTAGGCTTTCTCTCTTAATGATGCTGGGTATGAGACTCCAACAGAGAAAACTGATTTATCTGCTCAATATTACTCTGCCACTGACCATGAATTTAGTGATCAAAAACTGAACTTTAACATTATGAACTGACCACAATAAAAAAAATGTACATTTGTGTTTCTAAAGGTTTGTCTTCACAAGAGAATTTAATAATCCAAATGAGTATTCTTGGGAAGGTTATCAACCATAAGGTCAATACTTAGTAGCTACTTTATCTATGAGCATGTTGCCATGTTTGAAAATATGAAACAAAGAGCATGAAAAGTCTATTCTTTGAAGGAAGCACAGATTATCATATTCCTCATCATGACTCTAATTACTGTACAAAATCTGATATGCATGGATATTTTCCTAGCTATTCTGGTATAACATTATTGTATTACTCATTTACTTTTTCTAATTTCAGCAAAATCAAATAATTCTGTAATAAATTCTCATGAAAAGGAATAAGCCACAGAGTATGTTCTTTAATCTGAAAAGGCATGTCTTCTTTGTATTAAAATTCTCTTCTCATTTAATTTAATATGATGAAAAAAAATGTCTAAAAATCTATATTATGGACAAAGTTCAACCAAATATTACTGAACATTTATTCAACATTCTATATCCTGGTATGGAACACATCTATCCCTCAAAACACTGGACTTATAATCTACGATTGATAGTCTGACAATTTAATATGTATGTATCTATCAAAGATAATCACAAAGAAAATTTATGCAAGAATGAAGATTCTTTCAGCGCCCCAACTTTGAGAAAGGGTTGATGCCTCGTTTTAATGATCCAAATCTTGTACCCCCAGTGGTCCTTAAATCTGAATCATCTTCCTCAGGGCTCTGAAGGGAGTCTCCACCTCTTTCAGCCTCTTGTCGGTTCCTATCTGATTCTCGACGACTCCTGTCTGCCTCACGACGATTCTCTTCAAGGGTGAAATCTTCAAAACTCATATTAGAAATTCCAGCAGACTCAAAACTGATGTTTTTCTCTGGTTTCTTCTCTGGCCTCTCTACTTTCTTTTCCAATTTCTCATGCTTTTTACTCTTTTTACTTAATTTCTCCTTTTTAGAATGTCCAAATTGTTTGATTGGGAGCACCATCATATTTTCTTCTTCAAATTCCTCACTAATATTTTTATATTTTAATCTGTCTTTACTTCTATCTCTATGTTTAGGTTTTCTACTGACCATCATAGGTCCATCATCACTTGAGGTGTCAGAATCAGAGAGTTTTTGGTGTGCTGTCCTTGGTTTGCGGAAACTAGGGGGTGTTGATTTCTTTAATGATCTGGAAACTTTGAAATCACCAAAAAACTTATCTATGTGACCATCATCACGTGCCATCTGAGCCATCTGTGCTTGAAAGACAGAACTCATATTAGCTGGCAGTGTTTGGCTTTTCCCACTTGTTGCTTGACCTGTCTGCTGATGTCCAATTACTGGTTTGAAAGGTACAGCACCAAATAAATCAGCATCATCAAGGTCTGCTGAATTTGACTCTCTTCCTTGAGAGGGAGGTTGTATTTTGACAGAACGTGGTGTGGAAGTATGAATGGGGTTATGTGAAGTCATATCAGAAGGTGGGGTGAAATACTGTGACTGGCTGGAACATGTAAACTGTGGAGCACCATTTAAGATTGTTTGACCATGTGCTGAAAATTCTTTGGTATCATTGGATGGAGTAGTTGATATTGTAACATCATTGAAGGGTGTTGACCCAAAGAGATCTGTATTCTGGAGGGAAGGAGAACTGATAGATCCTACAGCAGAATTAGGAGTGAGAGAATCTATGCTCTGAGACATTATACCCTGACTGGCTTGTTGAGATACTTTCCGTGGGGGATTAGGTAAGTTTTGTTCAGTGGCACCTGAGGACATTGCAGACTGGTTTGATAAATGCACTGAAGATTCTTGCATTCCTGATGGTACAACTGCTACTGGACTCTCACTGATAAAGGGGTTAACAAATGGATTTTTTGTTGGGACAGGATTAACAACTGAGGAGGTTTCAACTCCAGACACAGAAAAAGGTGGGGGAATATTCTCATAGTGGTGATATCTAGGGGTTGTAGTACCATTTTCTATGCTACTACCACTTGGATTCAGCACTACATTTTCATATATAGGATACTCTTCACTTGGAGACTCTTCATAAATTATATCAGCTTTTACAGGTAATCTAACAGGCTCAACAACTTGCTCCTGTATTTCCGGGCTGCCTAAGTGAACAGGAGCTGGAGAACTGTTTGCCAAAGTCTGCGATATAACAGGCTGGTTAGAGGATTCTAATGGAGATACAGTGTTGCTTGATGGTTGACTACGGCTCTGAAAGACTTTTTTGTTTATTCTCTTAAAAGATGTTTTAAAGGGAGCTAAAGCAAACACATCTTCCTCCCCTGGAGCTTCTCTCTGTCTGTGAGATTCATCCATGGAAGTTTTTCTGAAAGGTCTTGGAACATGAAAAATATTGGACCTAACTGGTAGCTGGTCTGGTTGCTGAGTGGGTTGTTGTTCTATATGTTGTTCTTCTTTATCGTCAGACAGTTTGCCTTCTTCTTCACCTGAATCAAGTTCATCTTTTTCACCTGAATCAAGTTCATCATCTTGAAGAAGAGGTTTTTCTCCATACTCATGTCCCAGAAGTCTATCCTGAGCGCACTTTCTGTTCTCTTGTTCTTGAAGAGCTCTAGCACGGGCTCGTATAGCTGCTTTACTTGGCTTTGGTCCCCGTCGTATTAACTGGGTAGGGTCAGAATTCTCTGCTGTCCTTGGATCGTCCTCATGGGTTGTAACACTTTCACACTCTGCATGATACACAGATGAACTAATAGTTTCAGAGACATCTCCACGGTCACAGTGGTCATAATCATATTCATCATTAATTCTAGCCTTTAGATCACTAGCTGACCCTATGGAATCATCATCAGATACACTACAGATGAAAACCCCATCAGATTTACCATCTTCTGCTCCTTCTAATGGTGATTCATTTTCTTCATTTTCATTCTTGCCTTTCTTCTTTCTCACTCGTCGATGCCTTCTCTGCTTAATCTCTCTTGAATCATTTGCTGGCACTTGTTGCTGTTGCAGTTCTTTATTGCGATTCAGTGCTTCTGTATGACGTTCCTCTTCACTTTCCTCATCATGGGCATTTTGTAGTTTTTCATATTTAGACCTGTCAATACAATCCTACACGGTTTTAAACAATAACTTAAAAACATGTACATACTATCCAGTAAAATTCTAAATGTTTTACCAATTTCATAAATAGTGAAAAAATAGCCAAACAAGTGAATACTCTTCCTTTCAGGAAGTCAAGCACTTTATGAAATGTCCTTCTTCTTTTAACTCTAACAGACTGAGTTAATCATGGAAAAACAGTATGGAAGTGACCACAGTTGCTACATGAAGATGATGTATGTTAGCTAAATCAGAGGAAGAGCTGGATATAATGGTGGGCCTTTATGATGAAGCATTTCAAAGGAGGATGCTGAAAGTGAATGACATTAAATGAGATGCTAGTTTTTGAAAGGGATCAGTACACATGGTGAAAAACTGACAAATGTGGATTGGTTTAAGTATCTGGACATAAAGTTTTGTTAGGATGGTAGTGGGAAAGTTGAAGTTGGAAGAAGAGTTATGTAAGGGAGAAAAATTTGAGGTACAATGAAAGCTTTGTTGAATGACAAAGATCTGAGCACAGTGTGTATGAAGCTTGCATGGAGTATTTGTTCCAATGCTGATGCAAGGAAGCAAAACTCATGTGTTCATAGGGCTAGATAGGTTAAAAATAAGACCAGCATAACTACACAGTTTAACTGGCATTAGGAGGAGGGATAAAATATAGAATGTAGACGTGAGAAGAATATGTCATACAAAGAAATCATTAGAAAGTCACATAGATGAAAACTTTTAAGATGGAGTTATGCAGAGTGCTTGGTAGATGATAGGTTCATCAAGGATATATGCTGTATAGTAGTACAGTAGAAGGTAAAAGGGGGAGGACCTACTTACAAGTACTTACGAGGAGACTTTGCCATTAGGAAGGGTTAGCACACACAGTTGACCGTAGCTATATTTAGAGCTAAGAATAATGAGTCACATAAATACATACTGCCAAGTGTTATGAGGAAAGTGTGTCTATGTGAAATGAATGGCAGCAGAAAGCAGAGAACAAAGACAGCAACTTGGGCCACTGTAGTGTTCACTCATTGTGCTGCCATCACTAACCCTCTTGAAGTCCAAGTGGTAGTCCCTCACTGGTCAGTGGCTGCCTACCACCTACTACCTAGAGGAGACCATGGAAAAGGTGGACAGAAGCAGTAAGAGAACTGATCAGGGATAGGGATATTTTGGATGAAGATACTATAGGAATGATTAGGGACTGGATGCAATGGAAGCATTTATGTATAGAGGTGGCATAAATGGAGACACTGATCTCAACTACCAAATCAGCTCTGTGTGCAAAGTGAAAAATGAACACTTTAAAAGTGTGGGAGCCAATTTATTACTTTAACCCACTAAACATGAGTTGATGATGTAAAATAAGTTTTTAGTGCTATGTACACCTGATATGCCCCATGGAAGTGAGACTGTAATAGAGATGATATACAAATAGACAAACAGAATTAATTGTCTTCAGGGAAGGAAGGGGTTAAAGCTCATTGTAAAACCTGTCATTTTCTGAACATATTAGTCATCAAAAGTGACAACATGCAAAGAAACTGAAAGGGAATTGTAAATTTTCCATATTTTCAAAAACATAAATAATGGAAAAATGTTGGTTCTGAAGTATGAAAAACCATTTTTTTACTGGAAGCAGACCCTGTGAACATCAGAGAGGGCACTCACTCGCTGAGGAGTTACAGTACTATTTTACTCTAAAAATAGAGTGTATCTGCCTGGATCTACCCTATCTGGTCAACGAAATATCTATAAATAGCAGCTAATGCTTGTGTGCAAACCCCCAACAACCATACAGCAACCAATTTCACTGGTGTAGCGCTGAGGTGATGTCTCTCAGCACAAACTCTCATCAATACTATCCACCTTAGTCTGTGCCCTGAACCTATTACTGTCAAGATTCAAGAACATTTTTGAAAAGGTTATAGGGAAAATATGGGATAGGAAAATATACGTATTCTCAAAAGGCTCTGCCTCAGTTAGAGAAATATGTTTTAATATTTCAAAACCAACATTTCTGAGTTTCGGACATACCCCATAAGCATCAAAGAACATAACTACATGAAGAAGGAAGGACCTTACAAAAATCTAAGGAAAAACAGAGAAAGAATCTTACCCTGAGCAACAATTGGTCTTCACTTGGAATTGATCTGTACCAGAGGTAGCATAACCAGAACCACACATAGATAATCAACCAGATCTAAGAAGAGGTATCATGTAAAATGGTGTCTGTCAAAAGTCATATACCCCTTCAATAATTTCAACAATGAGATTCCTTAAGAAAGCCCAGGAACAAGCCCTTTTCCTTACATCATGGGCTCTAACAGGCAACCATGACTGTGAAAGGAGTAGGAACTTCATGAACCAACATAAAATGATCCTTATCTATGAATACTTAGAGAAGCTTGGATGAGCAAATAAACATTTCCTGTCATTTTCCATGAGACTAAAGGAAATCTTAAAGTTCTGACCAGATATAAAGGATGATGTTCCAAAGGAGAAATTTTCCTGGACTGTATTAAACTAATCTTCAACTTCAGATCATTTCTAAGTCTAAACATCACATCAGTTTCACTAACTCTTTTTCCGTATTTCAAAGGTAGTTGGAACAAAGTTTTTGTGATGAATTGCACAGCCATATTCCTGTAAAACTAGCTAGTTATAAAAGATCAAGCACCTTTACAAGCTTCCTTAAAAAAGGGGATCTCAAATGTCCATTCCAAGTAAGACTAAAAACATTAACGTCAGTTCTCAGACAAAAACTTGCAAAGCTCCCCTATGCAATGCTCAAGTGCTACTGGCTTTGCTCTTCTTCAGAAAAAACTACTGTATACAACACTGGGTAGACTGACTTCACAACCAAAATAAAGGCCTTTGGTTACCCTGATTAAAAAAACCTGGGAGCCTTTCTAGTTATCTATTACCTGTGTATCATATTCATTCTATTTCTAATTCAATAGGATGGAGTGGGAATATACAGCCTTTGAACATCTCACATACACCTCAACCTATACCTACTACATTAGTATGATACATGGGCTTCCAAACTTATACAAGTGCTTCTTACTTTTTCACTTTACGCATTATGCTGATTCATGAAGTAAGACTAATGTTTCCATTCATACCATCTCCATACACAAAATTCTTCCATCCCATTCTATCCCTAATCATTCTCCTGGTACAGTGGTACCTAACTTTTTTTGGCTGCGACCTAAATGCTGGTAGTGGGGATGGCTCGGCAAACCATGCCTTTAATTAACTTGTAGTAAATGATAAACATTGTTCATGTTTATAGGAACACTTAAATGATTAATGATATGATTCAAAAACTCACTTTTGTGAATAAAAAAGGCTAAGGAGCTACCTATAAATATGTGACTGATGATACAGTTTAATAAACTTGCATCATGACCGAAAATGAGTGAAGAGCTGCATGTGACTGTTTACTAATAACAACTCCGCCTCTGAATTACTTTTGCAAGTTGCTCAAAATGTGGTGCTGATGAAGATAAGCTGACTACCAAGAGGCAATCTAGATGCATATGATTTCAGAACTTTGTCTTCGTGACACTAAGTGCCTCTCACAAGAAGGTTGTAGCAAAAAGCAGTGGCACCTTGAGGGATTCACACCACAGAAACGTTTTCTCCTTTTGCTGCTTGATACAAAATGTACTTGAGGATTCCTTTTGCTTTTTGAAATCAGAGTGTAGTGTCTCAACACTTGGGACCTCAGTGAATTACAGCTGCTGCTTACTGATGCTTGAAATTTATTCTGGTGGGTCTTCCCCACTGAGATTGCATGAATTCCTCACTCAGCTGTATATGATCACATTCTTTGGGATAAAGTGATCATATTCCATGATTAATTTGGAAAATACTCAGTGACAATATTCTGGATATCAATGAATAAAACTGATATGAAAAAATAAAGATATTTACATATTTAATCCATAATCAATAAGCTTTACAGACAGAAAAGTGAAAATTGTTCTGTTACTGATGTTAGCATGAACAAACTGCATGGCAAAACTTTGGCACAAATACAGTAGTTGAAACGAGAGTTAGGCTTTTTACACCACAAATCTATTATGTATAAGCTGAGACTGTAATCTTTGAAAAATGATTAGTGAATGATTTAGATTTAGTGGGATATGAAGTTGGGGAGGGACAGAAATATGGAAGTGGCTGCCTCTAACCTCCTCCTTGACACTGTCAATGCTGGACTATAAAGGAAAGTTCAAACGGTCAGTTACTGGAGACCCCTTGGCAACCCCCTCATAATAACTTGTTGACCCAATTCTGAGTTATGACCCAGAAGTTGGGAACCACTGTCCTAGCATCTTCATCTGAAATATCCCTAACCTTAATAAATTCTCTCACTATATTCATCCATCTATCCCATGCTCTACCTCTCCTCTATGTACCTTCTACTGTCCTGCCTTACATCGTTTTGACCAACATACCATCTTCCATACATCCAACCTGACCATACCATCCTAAATGACTTTCATCCATGTGCCTTTCCATAACTTCTTCCCACCACATACCCTCTCACATCTTCATCCAAGCCATCTCCATAATTTATGCTATACCACACCTATCCTTATCAATACAAACGTAGGTTTCACATCCATACATCAGCGTTGGAAAATTATTTCTTTATGCAAACTTCTTGCACACTGTACATCCAATTTTTTTCCATTTGCCAGGGTTTTTATACCCTTAATTTTACTCCCTTGCATGACTTTAGTTTCAGCTTTGGCTTTCCCAATGTCATATGTCATTTTTATCATAATTTACTCCCAAATATCTAAACTAATCCAAAACTGCCAGTTCTTCACCATACAACCAATCTAACACCTGATATTTCTTCCCTTTCAAAACTAGTCTTACTATTATTTGCATCCACTTTCAGCAACCTTCTCCTACATACATCATACCGGCCCATCATTCTATCCAACCCTTCCCCTTATTTTGTTAACAAAGCAGCAGCATCTGCATATAACAAAGGTGGGAGTGCCTCATAATTTAAACATATAACAAATGCTCCACAATGCATAAACTAATATAAAAAAAACTGTAATATCAAAACTTAAGCAAAGTGATCTAAACCACCACACAATCACCAAACTGCAGAGAGGTACCACATCTCCTCTGTAACTCTAATGCAAGAACACACTACTCACAATTCATGCCTTAAAACACAAAATGAAAGAAAAAGATACAAATCCAACATATGTGAAGCCTAGAAGTGAAAGTCATAAAGAGAAAACACTGCCAGCAGGCAAAAGCAATGGTCAACAGGTCTGCACATTGGAATTGTGACCATGTGAGTGATAAGGGTTGACAGTGGAAGGCACCATCTTACCACTGTGTCAGTGATGCTATTGACCTGGGTGGGTTGCTGTATGGTTGTTGGGTCTCTATGTGTGGGCATTAGCTGGCCTCATATACATTACTGTGGTTGAAAAGAGGTCAGTCCAGACAGATATTCCTATTTTGGGGGTTAATTGGAATTTCAACCCTCACAAGTAAGTTCTCTCTCCCTGATGCTCAGAGGGTTTGTCTGGAGGTAAGAAATTTGAAAATGGGGATATTATTATAAACTGAAAGGTAAGGAAAGTTAAATATTTTAAGCTTGTGTAAAATAAACATCTGAGAAATAATATATTGGAAAAACTGCAAAAAGAACAAGACCAAAAAGAAATAATGGAAGAGTGTATATAAGAGAGGAAAACTGGAAATGGCAAAAAGTCTGGGGGCATGGAGAAATGTACTCATTCCTGTCTATCAGAAAGGCAGTACAGTGTATAACATATGGAGATACTAAAAAAGCAAAGTAAAATCTAATAGTGGTACCATTGACAATAGGGCGCTAAGTTACTCTGAATGACAATAGTGTGCTAAGTTACTCTGAATGCATATTATGAATTACAAGGAAGCTTACATATCATAGATAGGCCAGAATGGTGAAATGCAAGACAGAATCCAAGAAAGGTGATGAAGCAAAAAGGCCCCTGTGCTGATATAAACGATTATTATATGCAAAGAGTGGAACACAGCAACAAAAGTATGCATGACAAAAATTTACAACACTCATCTAGCAAACTGTTATGAGTCATTTTGATATCATTTCATTTTCATGGGATAATTTATCATTAAATCTTTTTCTGCATGCCACTATAAACTCCTTTGGAAGAAAGATTTATTTTACCGCTACGAACCTATCTTCAAGAGGTGGCCGCGTGAAGATTGAGGAAGCCAGTCCAACTGCTGTCTGCTCAGTTGTTGTATTTTGTGAGTCCTGTGATCCTTGAGATGATGCACTGGAATGTCGTTGCCGTTCATCTGGAACCAAAACCAAACCTCTTGTAGAAACTGGAAAGAAAATAGCTTTAGCAGTATTTTCTAGGTTTTCTTTCATGATATTATAAATTACATAAAATTTGATAAAACCAAATTCCCTTAGCTGGTTACCATTAACTAATTAGAAGGATATACAGATCCTCAGTTCCCACAGTAAGTAACTCTGTTACAAGCCAATATGCCTCCTCTTACCTATTTACTCTATGTACCCTATAACAATATTACGCTGCTATTACACCGACTTTAACAGTCTTGTATAATGGAAAACAAAATGATACGGTAAAGAATTAAATGATAAATCAGATAATAATCCTAAATTTTCATGGCATTTAATCCTCTAGCATCCTCCAAGGAATTTGAACTCTAATTAATTTTCAGTTCAATTTCTAAAAATTCCATCAGTTTCTTTAAGATCTCTGAATAAGTATTAACCATGCATCTGTTTACCTTTTTATATTACAAGGTCTATTTTCTATGTCATATTCATTCAATTCTTCTTCTTTTGGTCTCTTGCTCTTTTCTATTCTACCTTCTTTCTCATCTGGAATTTCATAAATTTTTTGAATTTCTCTCTATTTCATATTTCACTTTCATATCAATTCCCATTTTATCTTTCACTCTGTTTCTCATTCTCTCTGGTTCTCCTTTCTTCATTTTTGTGAGTGAATATTACAAGAATAATTCCAACTATTTCTTTCTGGTTAAAATCAACTGATCAAAATCTTGATTTCCTCTTAGACAAATATTTTTGTAAAAAGTGAAGTTTCCAAAGCACAACTTGTACAATTACTTACAACAGTATGCTAAAAGATGAACACTTGTATTATCTGAAGGTCCTGAATTAACTTAAACCCCAAACTGCCTCTATGAATGTTACATCAGTCCTGGAGTAATCAACCCATTATCTGCCTATGAAATTCTACCTCACTGAACAAGACATTTGTCAACAAGATCCATTGTATAAATTGTTACGAGATGGAGCAACACGAGTGTAAAACTCTCTCCCTATAACACACATATAGGAATCACAAAATTCAACAAAAGTCAACTTCAGAACTAAAGTCTAGGCTAAGTACAAGTGCCTTTTCCATTTTGTATAATTGCATATTTGTGTACCAGTATCATAATCATATTACACTGAATGGAGAATTGGTGATAAAATAGTATCTAAGAGGTGGCTCCAGATCTTAAATAATTTTTGGAATGTCAACATGGCATGATACTGATGTAAACCTCTCAATATTCCTTGATGTTATGTATTACTCAACACTAACGGTAGCTAATTATATCAAATAAGCAAATGATGATTTAAAGTAATATTCATAAATGCACTGACCTATTTCAGTAATTCAGTTGCAAAGCAAGCAAAACAATACATATTTCCTACCATACATGATCATCGTAAGCTATATCTTTGTATAGTGCATCTGCTACTGCCCTATAAAGCTAAAAGCATAATTATCATCCTGTGAACATGACTAATAATGTGATTTTAGGAAATAGAAAATCATAAACATTGCTTTTTCTTAGTTAAATGGAAAGTGACAAAGTAATATAACTTCAACCCCTTGAACAATGTGTAAATCTCCAGATACATTCTATCATAAGCACCTAAACAGGTTTAATGTGAGTTTGTAGTTTTTGTAGGCCCTGCATTCTGTAAAACTCATGAGTAAGAAGAATGGATGGAGAAATAATGACTACAATGTTAAACAGAGTAAGGAGAATGACAAGAAACAAGACAATAACCAAAGATAAACCAGGACAAACCAGTGAAATGCATTAATAAGGAGGGGAGGGTGCTGTGTTGGGTTGGGGGAATATGCAGATGTGTAATAATTAAAGATTTGCAGGAGTATTTATATAGGCCTTCCACCTATATTGTTCAAATAAGTATATGAGGATAAAAACAGCCTCTCAAAGCAAAGCCAACAGCTAAAAAACTTTGATACAAATTTCAAGCACTGCTCTTAGGTCTCAGGAGATGTGAAGAACTTGCAATGAATAAAGTCTTTCAAGATGATTCTTTAAGTCACAGTTAAAATTACATAAAGAGACTGTGTGATAAGATGTGATGATTCTTTATATTTTATTTTGATGAGTGAGGATGGAAGGAACTAGAGGTTAAACTGAAATGTTTTGTATGTCCTGCTTTCTGATAAAATAAGAAAAATCTACCACTACAAAATATATATATTAGCATTATGCTCTTTGTTAAAGATAGTTTTCAATCTCATCTTGTTAAGATTGTGGGATAAGACACATAAAACATAAGTTAGATCAAACCTTTTTATGAATTCTGCCAAAATGAAACAGAGAAATGATGATAGTGAAAAAGCTTCAGTAGTAAACTGGAGCAAGCAACATCACTTGAGACACTTCTGTTAGTGTATTATAGCCATTTTTTTCTCTTAAGTACTGTTACATCAGATGGAACCCAAAAAAGACACCTTTACCTTCTACAGGAGTTTCTTTCCCAAATTCAACTCTGAGACCTCCCCTGACTGATACACAACAGTTATGATGATTAAGACATGAAGTGTATGGATGGACAAGCAAGTGAAAGAACAGACAGTTTAATGAAAGTTATGACTGTTGGGCACCTTGAGTTTTGTTCAATGGAACCTAACTGTGGTTACTAACAATTTCTCATAAAGAGTAGCAAAGCATGTCATTGGAGCTAAATTCTTTAATCCTCTAATTAATATCCTCAAGCATATAATATACACCATATCATATGCTCATTACCACTCTTTTCCTCCATATCTTCAAAGATTCGTGAACATGCAGATATCATCTATTCATATAATCACCAACTGCTCAAGTATAACTAATATCATGAATTTTCCTTCAGACACTTTCAATTTCTATCATAATAGTAGTAAATAAATCATATGCAAATGCATACTTAAATACCACCTAGATGATTCCATCTTTCCCAGAGTTCAACACAGTAAACAATTCAGGTACACATGCACTCCCTAACTAAACATGCAAGTGTTATGAACGAAGAACTTAATTTGCATGTCATCTGCTATCTTATCTCCCTATTGTTGGACTACTCTACTGCACCTCTCGGGAATCCACAGTCAGCTGATATCATTGAGAATAACCACTCCATGTTCTAGTTCATGGCATAAAATGTTCTTCCTGTCTGACAATGTACCATGAAACATTCATGTAACAAAGGCTCTTCCACTCTTAGGTTATAATGAACTGAATTAGTACTTGTAGTTTTACCCACAGAGCATTTAGAACTGTCATAAAATAAAGGACAATTAAACAGTGGACTTACATAAAAAATATCATAGAAAGAAAAATAAATAATGTATCTAAGCTTCAAATGACATTCTCCATGTTCAAATCCCCTCTTAAGTAAGAATCACTAAATAGTCCACATGCTGTAAGATAAAAGTTGTGATATGGCCAATTGAAATCTACAGACCTTTCCATGGTTTACCCTGGATGCTTCACAGGCCCTGGTTCAGTCCACTGACAGGACGTTGACCCCAGTATACCATATTGTTCCAATTCACTCTATCCCATGCACGGCTTTCACCCTCCTGCATGTTCAGGCCCCGAATGCTCAAAATCTTTTTCACTCCAACCTTCCATCTCCAATCTGACACATATATCCTCTTTGTAAACCTCTCCACACTCATTCTCTCTATATGTTCACATAATTCCAGCAAACGCTCTTCAGCTCTTTTAACCATACTCTTCATATTTCCACACCTCTCTCTTATCCTTTATTACTTACTTGATCAAACAACCTAACATTTTACTACCTTGTTACTTACTCAATCAAACCACCTCACATTTTACTAAGTTACAAGTACATTAAGACATGAACAGACAAGGATTAACATAATACATACACAGGTATCATAGCCATATACATTATATAGTACTTATAATAATTAGCAAGCATGATGGTCCAAAATAATTTTCCTTAACTCCAAAATCTTTTACATATTCATAACCTATATGAATAAACATCTCTGTGAACACACTGAAACGTAGTAAAGCAAAATTAACATTCACTTAACTCTAGTATTTCAAGGAACATAATGTAAAAAAAACATGGGTTGGATAAAAGGATCAAGCTTAGAAAACAAAAGCAAAGACAATGGACAATGAGTAACCTAATGAATGGAATCACAGGCAAGCACTGAGCCCGGTGCAGCGAGTGAGTATTGAGGTGCTCACATTACCTGCCTTTCAACTTGATGGCGACAGCCTCAGGTGAGCGCTTGGTGCCGCGCTCCGGCTGCTGTGCTTGGTCAGAGATGCCGCCCACCACTTTCTGGTACAGAGAGTGGAGGCGGTTCCACATCTTCTGGGTCATCATCGTGACTCTCCCACCACACAACAAGGCCAACAGCTATACACCTCGCCTTGTTCTACCCCATCACCGAGCAACTTATTCATTACAGCTTTTAAACTTGGGAAATATCAGGGCAAGTGTTCTTTCCGAAACCACTGACCATAGGGTTAACTACGTCCCGTCCTCTTACGACATCTTGACATGGATAGTGTTTCACTCTACATGAACATAATTGTGTTCAATGAATCAAATCAGTCAAGTTTTGACACACAAGCACTGACTCT
>JAUTYZ010005116.1:0-12156 GCA_032273725.1 Panulirus interruptus | reverse complement strand
AATATTGGCAGGTCTCTTCTTCATTACATGGCCATGGGTCAATGTAGTGTGAGCAATCCTCGGTCAAAAAAGAATGTCTCAAAATGCCAATTTCTGCGGAAGGATTTTCATACTTAAAAACTTTTCTTTATCCTCGGTACTTTGTTATTTTTTTGGACTTCCAAGTCCAATCAAGCTTCCCAGTTACATCTAACATAATTTTTTATGCTGCTCGTAAAATCAATTAAACATTTGAAATATCAACCATGAGAAAGGGTAGGGGTCATACGTTTTGGGTTCTGCAGCAGTATTGGTGGAAACACCCATCTTCTTCATGACTCGAGCCTGTAAATTTTCATAATCTTTTTCTGATGCAGGGGACCTAAAAAGAAAAAAATCACAAAATTAATGTCTGAAGAGATTTCAACTTTAACCCAAGCTTTAATCCACTATAAATCTACAAGTTAGCAATTAATACCTATGAATCCAACACATAGATCACTGGTAAACATTTACAATTCCAAAACATGAAAAGGATGACTGAAAGATCAGTCAATTAGGGTGTGTAAAACCTGCTTTACTGCATTTCTACCATGTGTTAGGCAATTCGGTTAACTTAATACTGTTCTCCAGGCTGTTTAAGATGGTAAGTCTTTACTTTCTAGTTTAAACTGACTGGTTCCAACATTATGCCCTCAACCCCTACAGTGTTAACTGCATTAACCTCCTTACCACCTAAGGTAGGTTTCCTTTCCAACTCTGTGCATCTTACAATTTTTCAAGTTGTATAAGAAATGTATTTAACCTTACAGTTTTAAAGATAATAGTCAGACGCAGTTTTGTCAATGTTCAGCCGTGTGTTGGCAACACCACCTCCTGCCATGCCATGGTAATTATGTACTGCAGCTTTATATGTAACAATAAGGAAACCTTTCTCTTTGTTATAAATTCAACAAAGCAAATACTGCAATCACACACCTGAACAGTGAGAGAACAGTAGGTATCTTAAGTGGTGTCGTAAGCTTCCGTGCACTACTGCACTGAGTTAAGAAGTTCTCTCCAAGGGCATCCACAATTCCTACATCATACACATGCCCACTGGCTTCATCACATAGGTGGATCAAGTACTGCAAATTCATATATATTACATCATTAGAAAGAAACTAATAACTTATGGTTATTAACAGTGACATCTAAACATATCAAATGTTTTTCCTTAACCACAAGATTATGGTATATTTATCATTTACTTACTTAGGCTATTTTTCACATAATAAACTGTATCAGGAAACCTTATATACTTCATAATTCAGTGTATGAATAAATAATGCATCCAGGCCTCCAATACAACCCTATAAGTGGAACATCTTGGGGTGACATTAAGTACCAGGATGGTAAGTCTTTTATCCCTTATCTGAGAGAGAGAGAGAGAGAGAGAGAGAGAGAGAGAGAGAGAGAGAGAGAGAGAGAGAGAGAGAGAGAGAGTACCTACCTGCTTACAAGTACCTACAATGAAGTTCTGCAATTGGACAGAGCAAACACGTAGTGCTAATAGCACATCTTGCTTAATCAAAATACAACTATTCTCTACTCTCTCTCTCTCTCTCTCTCTCACTGAGAAAGAAAGAGAGAGATAGACACCAGTTCTGAGCTTCAGATAAGGATGACCAATTTGATCTTAACTAAATATAATAAGTCCAACTGACCACATACAAGGGTTTTTGCAAAATTTCTGCAAATCGTTCCTCTAATTTACTTTCCTGCAGGCAAAAATAAATCTTTCTTATTACTAGCACTAGATTAATCCATCAATTACCCCAGTGGAAACTCTATACAATATTTTTCTACTTGTTAGCCAGCATTCAAGCAACAAGCTCAGTTACACACAATGGAAGGGATGTTGGGAGGTTTCACTTGTTTACAAGAGTGAGATAGGCTGGTCCATAGATAATGAAGGGCTTAGAGTGCTGGATATTTCTTTAGGTCGTTTCCCTGCTAGGTTTCAGCTCCTGTCACTGGACAAGGCTATCAGACATGCATACTTTAGTTCTACCAAGTTTAAAAAAGTCTAAATATATCTCCTCATATTTTTGCTATCTTCAGACTGATTTAAAAGAAAAAGAGAGCCCTTTGAATGCATTCTCATATAATTTCAACTTCTGACACTTATGGGTAGATAAACAAACTTCAAAGTAAAAAGGTAGCTGCTCACCTTAAGACATGGCTGTAAAGAACTTGTCTGTTTCAAAGGTGGTTGAGCTTCAGGTTCACCTGCATCTGTGGCCAGATTCAGCAGACAACTGAGTGACAAATTGAGGTAAGTCCACACTTTCTCCACAGTGGCTCGTTTCAGAACACACCCTCTCATCCGTACCAGGTTAGTTTTTAGTGCTGATAAGACATGTATTGCCCCTTTCCTGAAATATAATTCTAAAGATGACTAATAGAAAGACACAAACTGTTGCAAAACTGTGATGATGGGATACAGACTTAATGGTTAAGCAATAAAAAGGTAAAATGAAAATTTGTTGGCATGGAAAAGAAGAGTAAGATATCCTGAATTATCATGGATGTATGTAGCAGACATGCTGGCCTGTATTAGTCACAGAAGCATTACTAAGATATACACATTTTCCCATTACTGACCCTCTTCTTGAACTACAATCACAGAGCAGCTAATCCAGTCTGTGTTAAATATCCCCTATCTCCATACCCATCCTTGCAAGATTGTTATTTCTCCACATAAGTCATTTATTGCTTGCCTTATTTCTGTCTCCACTGTCTTTTCCTATTTTCCCATTTAAAAAATTCCCCATGTGCACATATAATTAGGAAACTCATTCTTTCCACATGTTCTTATTTCTAGTGTGGGCCAAAGTAAAAATGGTGTCTTCCCAGGACAAGCAAAATTTACAAAACATCCAAAAAATATGAGCCATTCTAACAGCCAGAGCCTTTCAAACCCAGCAAAATCTAAACATCAAAATATATTAGCCATTTTAACAGCCACAGCCATTCAAATCCAACAATGCACATACATTTATACATTTGGCATGTTGCTTGTCATCTAAATCCTGGTGAACCACATGCCATTTTTAGACCTAGTATACAGCCAACAACCTCGTCTACAGCCAACAACCTAGCACATTATTGTGTGCTCTTACTTTCCTCTAATATGCTTGGAAATTAAGGGAACTTTCTGTTGATATCATACAAAAAATCACTCTCTGTCATTTTCTGATATCAGTATATCCAAATAAGACTGCTGGTTGTTATCTGAGCCCTACAAAATCATGTCCATTTTACATTGCAGATATGCAGGGTGGGACCACATGGGTGCAAAACCTCTTCCCACCATGGAGTTCTATGGATAAATGAGAGGCTTGAAGATTCTTCTGTTTGCTTACTAGAAGTGTAGGTGACATATGGCTTTGATATAAGCCTCTAAAAAGCACAGACCTTTTCAAACATGGACAGTATAGGGACAGTACTTAAAGGGTAGAGGAACCACCTGTTAATACAAAAGCAACTGCAAGCTGTGAGAAAAGAAATACAAGGTTGATGATTAGCACATCTGTGATCCCAGTTAATGTTCTATAATATCCAGTCACTTAATGACATTCCTAAACTCTGAATGAGGCTACATATTTAAACTACCCTCATTAGAGGATTAATTCATCAACTTAATACTAGTATCTCTTGTACAAGTACTGCGGTGCATAAAGATCACTCTTATTGAACATGAAGCTTCAAGTGGCAGATAATCCAGTATTTATCTAGTCCCTTACATGAAATCCTGCTTGAATTCTGACAAGGTAAAGAGGCAACTCATCAGGGTCACTGGGATCAAACATACAAAGTAATATATAAAAGATCTATCCTGTCACTAAACACTCTTTCACTGGCATTACTGATATGTACTCCCAAATAAACAATGTTCCATTCTTCAACATGAATTCCACTACATTAGCCAATTAAAGAATCACAAAGACCTAAATGAGAGGGTCCAGAGGAAGACAGCAAAGACGGTACCTGAATAACAAAAGCCAAGTTATAGTAAGAGATTAAAGACCACAAACTTGCCCATCAAGAAAGAGAAGAAAGTAAGGGGTGACATAATTGCAACCCTTAAGTTTCTAAACCAGTTTGATGATGCAGACAGTGAACACCTCTTCTTAAGCAGCAAAAGCAGAAGAAGCAGAGGCTTTGAAAAGAAGCTAATCAAGAAACTTATTAGGAAGAATGTTACAGAGTACCTTTATAGTATCAGTAGTGGATGGGTGGAGGAAATTAAATGTTGAAATTATTATTCCAGTAGTAGTAAAGCAGTATATAAAAACTTATATATAAGATGGTAGAGAAAGCTCAAAAGATGGGCTCCATAAGTGTAAAAATAGGTCCAATAATCACAAATGGGAAACCCTGTTCTCTCTTACCTAAGAATCTACCATATGACTTCAATGTTCCTAATCTTTTGAAAAATACATATTAGTCTAAAAAACACTCGGTAAAGAAAGGAGATAGCAAACACTGATATATCTGTAGTATATTCAGTTCCCATGCAATATGAAAAGACAATAAGGAAATCTATTTAAAAGTTTGGCATACGTTCATCTCTCAAATTCCTGCATTGCAACTTTTACAAGTGTCAGGTCCTACAGGCATGTTAATGCAAGAGTAAATCATATCAGAATCTACCTTAATATGCCTGACAATGGAGAAGCAAATAACTGAAAAAACATAGCAAATTACGGCCAGCTTATGGCAATAATCTAATCACTTCTGTGACTATTTTCAATTTCCCTAAATGACTGGCTTTCCTGTAACTGCAGGCATGCAAATCAGTATGGGTGAGTGGAATTTAAGAGGATATTGGTGAATGTTAAGTCTCTATATATGTAAGCCTCTATATATGTAACTAGTCATATCAACACGTAAAGGATGCTTACCTTGGATTGGGTTCCTCCTCCACAATGTTTTGCAGTTTCATGATGGAATCAACAAATTCTCCTAAAGGCTTAACATGGAGCAGCACTGGATTTTTAGGATCTGCCTGATAACCCTTCCCTCCTAGTCTTTGGCGCATGATGAATGACAAAATCGTCTGGAAGAGAAAAAATATGTATTATTAAGCAAACTCCCTATCAAAACTTTAAACAAAAAGTAAGTCATGATGTCGAGTTGCCATGTCTCTGACCACTGCAAAATATGTCTTTCTACATCCCTTTAAATCCTAAAGCAATCTTCTTTTGACTGAGCTTTATTTCCTCATTTCGTGTCATTGGCGGATTCTCAAATTCTAACACTAAGTCTTTTCACTAGATCACTAATGTAGATTATAAAAAGTATTTGTCCTAGAACAGAGTCTTGTGGTATCTAAAATGTCATGCTGAGTCAGTTGGATGTCTTTCTGATTATTACCACATATTATTATACATAGGGCATGTGAAGTGGCAGGGTGGACCATGGAAAGGTCTCTGGGGTCTGGTTGTAGATAGGGAGCTGTGGTTTTGGTGCATTACACATGACAGCTAGAAAGTGGATGTGAGCGAGTGTGGCCTATCTTCGTCTGTTCCTGGCACTACCTCACTAAAGCAGGAAATGGCAATCAAGTACTTAAATAAAACTATTATACATCTGTAAACCAGTCCCTATCCATACACAGATTTAATCTTATATGCTGTGAGCTTTTCTTTTACCCAACAATCTTTCTAAGTATTTAATATGAGGGTATTTATGAAAGGATGCATGATGATAGGTTACTTAAGAAAATATATAGTACATGAGGTAGAAGGAAATAGAGTAAGGGGAAGACAGCTGGCATCCTGGGAGGGAAAAGCAAGAGAATACACTGAAGAAAGGACCCAGGAAGGCATGATGGGTAGGGAACATGCTAATGAGGTATGTTTGAACAGGGCAGCTTGGGCACTTTTCTAGTGTGGTCATCCACACTTGGGGAAGTTCACAAGGGTGAACAAATATCAGAGATACATATGTAGATAAGCAAGCAGATAGACAGATAGAGTGGAATGTTAAGTATTTCATTTTAGTCTTATTTTTTTTTTAAATGGAGAAATAATAATGATAATAATAATATAACATTCTAGTTAACATCAACTTAAATAAAATATGTTAAATCAAACCAATCTCATTTTTGGTATATCTATGTGGTAATGTGATACTGCTTATTTTCATTATCAGAGGAAGAAAACATTATAATAATTGAAGTATATCCAATCAACATAATTCTGTTGCATAGAGTGCTGTCTGTTCAAAAAATGTATCTGGTACAGTATATGTCTAAATACTTTCATTACACACCTAGCACCTGGTTCTCCATATTTCTAGAAAAATAATATAACAGAACAAGAAAATGTTTATGAGTTACATCATTTATTAACTATAACTCATGTTATTCTATGTGGTAGCTTTTATTGTCAGCTCATCAAAATTTCTTAAAATTTGCAATTTTGATAAAACATAACATTTAATACAAGAATAAAGAAATCAATCTGTTTCCATTCAAATCAAATCAATCTAAGCCTACAGAGAAACGTGCTTCTATGGATAACTGCCTTTATATGATTCTGCACAGATTACCTTGTACCTGGATATTCAACAAAATACCATATTAAATACATATGGACATACAGCTTTAAGAAAATCATTCTGACATGAATAAAAGCATACTTACCTGATACATTGGCATATTTTTCTTCTTAGCTTCAAGTCTTATATCAGTAAAACCTTGCTGCGTGATTTCCCTTCCAGGCATGCTACATGTCACAGTCAAAGCCAGTTCATCACGTGTATTTACAAGGAGTCGGAGATGAGCCAAGATTAGTTGCTCCACATATAACTCTGACTCATTATCAATATAAGCCTTGCAAGGGCTTTTTGGAATATCATCAATATAATCAGCTAAATTGCTGTTAATGTTGTCCACTTTAACTAAAGTTATTTCTTCAGATGCATGCTTAGGTGTTTCCTTTGGCTTATCTTTTGCTGGAGATAAAAGGTCATCATTTTCAACTATGCCTGATACATTTAGATCATATGAAATAGCTGAAGTATCAAATGTGAGAGGAAATTCAGCAGATAGCTTAAATACACGTGAGCCAGTGAAGATGAGCTTCAGCAGTTTTCTCTCCATGGTAGGCATTTGATTCACACCTTCAATGATATATGCCTGAAAAAATGAGAAAGACAATAGAAAATCATTTATGAAATATAATTCATTTCTTTTTCATGTGTGTTTGCTATTTCCCACATGAACAAAGTAACATCAGAAACAGGTGACTGAGCTTTTGAAGAAAATCTCCTTGTAAAAGACTGAAAGCAGGGATGAGGGACAGCATATACGAGTATGTCAAGATAATGTTTCAGCAGTGGATTCTAGATATAAAAAGGTTTGAATATACCATCTTGATGAGAATTATGATAGACAGTAGTTAAGATCTTTCTATGGTCCATTAAATTTGTGTCTGACTAAAGTTTACATAAATGAAGGTTATATCTCAAGAGTTTTATCATAACTCAATATCAAATATAATATATTTGATTAGTCTGGTACATATAAATTCCTTCGTTATTCACCGCTCATTACCTTAGAAAAAATATCCTTTTGAAGATCCTGGTTTTGTTTCAAGTTTTTTCTTAAGCAGCTGTAGATACTAAAATGATCCACACAGCTTGAGTTCACAAGAAATTCTTGGTAATCTTGGATGATTTCCTTCATTTCTCTTGCAAGTGGATCATAACTGTAAAATCCAAAGCAGCACTAGCTTTTTAATATTCTGACAATGAGGGTTTAGTATAAAAAACTTTCCTGTCATCTTATTACACTTCAGTTACAAGTGTGCTTGTTCATGCTTCACTTCAAATACTTTCAAAGCACACATGAAAGTAAATGTTGCATTCACAACATATACTTATCAACAGTTCTAAACAGTTGTACAATTGGAAGGTGCAACAAGGGTAAGCTTTTTTAGTTTTTCCTTTGTGGGATCCATGATTGGTTTCTGGAATGGTTTGGATGAGCAGGGTCTAATTAATATGAGCTTTGATTTCCTGTTACCATTTCATTTATCAGATCCCTAAAAGGTACCAAGCTTCAAAAAACAGATTACACAAATGTGACTCTTACCTTTTCTTATCAGTACGTGGAAGTACTAAGTCTTCACAATTTTCACTCAGAGTCTCATGATCTGAAGTCAAGATATCTCTATACATTTCATTCCACACATCCAGCACATCACTTGCAGCTGCCATAAATTCCCCGTGTTTCTGTAAAAAGGCAAGAAATTTCTATTGCATAACTTGTTCTAAAATTCTGATACAATAATTTCTAGAAATACTGAAGCAAGGTGAATTTGCTACTTAACATCACCTCCCACTTTCAGAAGCCCAGCCTTCACACAGCTTAGTCCTGGAACATATGTATGTCTTCTATTCATATGTGTAATCTCTTATGTCACCTTTGGACCTCATCGTCTATCTCCAGCTTCTCCAGTTAAAAGCAGTCACTTGAAAATCCATTACCATTTTCAACCATTTTTTTGGAGAAAGGAAAGGTCCCACAAGACAGTGTCTACACTTTAAACCCAAGAGACACAGATTCATGCCAGGAACTAGGCAGGATTACCATGACATTCACTACAGTATAAACAACGATGCTTCTTTCCTGTACAAGTTCCTAAACTAGCTATCCTATCTTGCCTGGGAGGCTACCATGCTACTTAAGTGGAGGCACTTTGAGGCTATCAGTTTCATAAGTTTTCTAAACATTTTCACATTCTCTGAACACCCTCTTTCATACAGTATGACAACTATATTCCAAGCCCATTCTCAAACTAAAACACGTAAAACTTGTTCCTTTGTCCCCTATAACAAAAGCAAACCCACTTCCTTACCCTATAACTTCTTTCTCATGTCTAAGACACATATTGGCTTACCATTTCCATATCTAATAATCATTACTTTCCCTTGACTTGAAAGGTTTGAACCCCTTCAAGACAATCATCTGAAGCTATGATATTTGCTATGAAAACAAAACAATAATAAGTTTAAAATATAGTATTCGTTTAGCATTACATTAACACCAAACAAATGTAACTGTGTAACAACATACAGCACTATGACTAACATAAACCAAACAACAGTGTATTAACAGGGTAAAACAATAACAAAATGGTATGCACATTTTTAAGGCAACATATATTTGCATTAGGAAAAATGTTAGAACCTGCTCCTTAATTTGAATTGCAAATCAATGTTTTTCATGAGCAGAATTATCAGAATATATATATCTATCTATATCTCTGAAGCCCATTCCCTTCAGAAACTCCCTTGAGAGGGTGGCCACGGCAAAAGAGTCTCCATATCTGGTGAATATGTACACTTTAGCAAAATCAAATACCACAAATACATACATAAAAACTAAATAAATCCTGCTGAAACACAAAAAGTGCACAGTATGGTACTTACATTTTTGTTCATTTTTGCTAAGCACAGCTGTATAACCTGGTACTGGTCACGTAATGAAAGAAGAATGGAACGTTCAGAGGGTAGGAGGTTATGTCTGCGACACAAGGACATAACATAGTAAGTGAGGCTTGTAACTTGACCCACATACGTCCATCCACTTTGACCCAAGTAGATGACCTTATATGGTAATTTTTCTTTTTCTGAAAGGAAATAATCATATAATTATAATTACAAGAAAGGATATATCATTGCAAAACTGTTACTAACACCAAGTAAATCTAGACAGACAGGAGATACACAAGTACCCATATAAATCCATTTGGGGTTAATTTCATGCAAAAAAATATGTAAACAGAATTTTTTTGTATCACTGTTACCGACTTATGGAAAAAAATAGGGATGTATTACAAAAACTTCAAACAATACTACTTTCCTTTATATCTCAAATCTGGTAAGTGCTTTCTCTCCAGCTATCATATAAACCCGATTATTTAACTCAAGTAAACAGACCCCTCTGTGCTTTTGGATATGTGAATAATGTAAATAGTTAGTTTCATACCAGCTTGAAAATAATTCTTTTATACTAGGACGTTAGTGTACATATACATTACAACTTACCTTATATTCCTGCCCCAGAAGCCCCTTCAATGGTGATCTTACAGTGCACAGTTTATGGGGGCTAGGACATATACAGACAGTCCACAAGAGCAGAGGCTTGTAGAAAAGAGACAGGGAAGCAACGATGCAGCAGACAGAAAGGGATAGTTGATGAGATATGCTAGCAGAGGAGTTAATAAGGAAGAAGGCCCTTGAATCCATTACGGTTAAGAGAGAGGTTGTTTTAGGCATTCACTTATTGATCAGTCAGAAAGATTATGGCCAGAAAATAAAAGTGCTGGAATGGGTTAACACTTAGGGATGTTACCACCTGCGGATGATACAGAAACACGAGCAAAAATGGAATAAACTATCAGCAATACTGAGGGAATGTAAAAGTGTGTGTACTGCAAAAGCAAAGAGTCAATGCACTTCAAAGCATCATGGTTGGATCAAAGAAGGGAGCTACACTGTAAAATATGATAGGGCAGAGAAATGATGGAAAAAGTACACTTCTTTGAACATCTGTATGGTTATAACAGCTGGATGAATGAAATGCTAGAGATAACAGAGGTGTGAAATATTCTCAGAATTATAATGTGAACCAGGAGGACAACAAATCCTTAACCAGGTAAGCTTAGGTTAAGGAGTGTAGAAAAAGGACTGCATGACAAGTCTAATTGTAAATAAACATGTTACCATACCTCCAGTTAGGTATTCTTGAACCTTTTCAAGTACAGCTGTCCTCTGTTCAGCATTGTCAAGAGTGGTAATGAAAAACAATTTTGTCATATCTTGGTTTCCCCTAAATTCTTGAGGATTTGAAGGAGTTAAAACTTGGGCCTCAGGTTCAGCCATTTAAAAATCTGTAAGATAGACATGCTTCTTAATCTGTAATATGGTTGGAAAAGAACATTCGCTGTCTAGGCAATAAAATTCCTCCCAGACACTAGCACAGGATTAATTCAAATAAAAGGGAAAATAAAATCATCTCTGAATACAAGGAATAATTGGTTGAGAAAATGTAATTATCAAATCATTTCACTTATGAATTTAACACTTGCACTTAGAATAAGAATACTGCACATGTGTTCTTACAAAAACAATGTACTTATTCATCCCACTTATGTACTTATTGGAAATGTTAATGTACTGCATACTTTGATTGAATAATGTCTGATTGAGTTAGGTTATATATCTCAGTCTATTATCTCCTTTTAAATATCAACAGAACCTATAAAACCCTGAAATGGTTGACAAAATGATAAAAGAATTATATAGATATATTCATGAATGTGACAGGCATATCCTGACTAGAATATTTAACATTAAGAGAAATACTGACTGTTTAAGGAGGTTTATATAAGTTCTGTTGATTTTTTACAAGTGTATCACCTCTACTTTTACTTTATTTAACCCCATATTTTTCCAGATAGACTTGTTTTACTGTTGTTTTGTAATGTCATTCAATAAAATATAATGCACCGCAGATATTTTTGTTATAATAACAAACTATACATAGCGCCTAAAACATAAACAGCCATTCCCAAAGTCTATTCTGATCCAGAGGTAAACTGATTAATTACCTACTGTATCATTTACAACAAAAGATACGATAGATCAATCCTCTACAGGTATTTCTGTAATCACATCGAAATACATAGTGGATCTTAAACATAAGTAGCCATTTCCCAAAGTTAATAGCGATGCGGAGCTAAAGTAGACAATAACTACAAATTTTAAGTGGAACAAGTCATATGATATGAATTTTCAATATCAAATAATGGCACACCCCTAAAATTCACTTTTGCCCAGTCCTACCCCAACGGTAATCATGGATGCAATATCAACGGGAAAAATAATGCACTGTGTTTGAAAACATTTGGATATTTATATCATAACCAACAATATTAAAGAATCTAGACTGATTCTGGTCAAAATCAAAAGCAATTTCATTGTAAGTTTAGGCCCCTGTGCAAACAGGCCAGGGTGTGGCATCTGCCAATAGGCCTGGGATTGGAATATTTCAAAAGGCTTGGGATTGGTAAATGTTAATAGGTCTGGCTGTGATATCTGTCAACAGGCCTGGGATTG
>JAUTYZ010005006.1:1248-13107 GCA_032273725.1 Panulirus interruptus | reverse complement strand
GTGACCAGTACTGTCCGGCGCAGCGAGGGGCAGATAGTGTTTGGAGAAAACAACGTCAGTATAGCAGTAATGACACATAAGGCATAGTTCACTATCACTGACACTGTCACTGGCACTTCACTGTCCTTGCCACACACGACAAGAGAACCGTACAGTACGCATTCCCGTATGAAAATCTCGCAGACAGTTTTTGAGCAGCACGCAATGCTTGGAGACTTGCGTGCCAGTCTGAGGGTAGTTGACCTCACTCCGGGAGCTACCCAGAGACACGTCTGACCTTGACCACTGATCACATGTCAAAGCCATGTATTAACTCTTTTGCATTATGGCAAGTTGTGGAAAGCCCACCCATTTGCTGGCTGATGATGCAGGTTGTGTTAGTAGAAATTTCACTAGCTTGCTGTTGGATGATACAGGCTGTGTTGTTAAGCTTACAGGTTTGTATTTCTTGATTAACAAAAGATTTTGCATCACTAAGGCCGCTACTGATGCACAACTAGTCACTGAGGTAGAAGGTTAGGTAAGAGACACTTTCTTTGCTTCTTTCTTTTTTTTCCAGGGAATTAATTGATATGTATCAAGGTAGACAGACAACAGTGACAGAAGGCAATGTTCTTAGTTTCGTTTTTGGTGTGAGGTTGGAGGTACTTTCTCTTTTTTCCATTGTATGAATGAACTTTTAAGATTTGAATATGCATTTCCAGTTTAGTTACATCAGTAACATAAGAAGAGGGTAGTAGAATGTCAGTTCTAGAACTTCTTGCACTAGAAAGAAGGGCAAGGAGAAAATTTGTATTAAGTTGTACAATGGATTCTATGACACTGATTTTGAGCAGTTCTTGTGACTGGAAAGAACTCATTTAACTAGATGATGCAATAAGAAGCAAAGGAAAACAGCAGCCAAAAAAGTAGCAAGGATATACTTTAGCATTAATTGAATAGTGAGTAGCTGGAGCGAGCTAAGTGAAGATGAATTGAGCACATTGACCATTAGAAAGACAAATGACTAATTGAAATGAAATGTTAAAAAATTTGCTTTTATATGAGGGAAATTCCGTATACACAAACTGGTATTTTTGTTTCAGAGCGGCAGTCACTTCGTCTGAAGCAAGGACAGAGAGGCCAGTTTAACTATAACCGTTTAGTAAATGAGAAATGGCCAAATGATGTATCAAGAACACAAACTCTAAAGCCTCAGAGAAAACCCTCACATGGAAGGTTAGTCACTTGAAAAATTGAGGGAGCAAAAGGTAAGATGAAAATGATGATTTGAAATAATAGAAAAGATAAGTAACTATGTAAGTAAACTTTTTGACCAATAGAAAAATTATATAGATGTACACCTGTTGCTACTTTTACAGTAACAGTTGAAAGATCATCTCTGTAAATTCTTTTATTACATCATGTGAGTGGTAAGATTTTATTGGTGAACATCTTAGTTTACTCAATGCCTGATAATTTTTCTTTAGTTTGATATGTATGTTAAAGTGAAATTAGAGAGCAGAAAGTTTAAAGGAGCCATCTTTTCTCAAGTGTTTGATGGCAATAATATCCATGTTGATATGTGGGAAAGAATAATACTTTCGTATTCCTCATATATTATGGAAGGCTACTAAAAGTGGCGGTAATGGGGGAACCGGAAGCCCTATCCTTCATCTACTTCAATATCTTAAAAATGGAACAGAATATGGAGCCAAACAAGGAGTGAACATCCTCCTTGAAAGCTCAGGTTGGTGTGTATGAATGTGCAAGATTGTAACCAGGATGAGAAGAAAGAAGAGGTAACTAGTATGGTTAAAGAGAGGAACCTGGATATTCTAGCTCTGGGTGAAACAAAGCTCAAAGGGAAGAGGAAGAAATGGTGAGGGAATGTACTAGGGGTAAAATCTGGGGTTAGTGTGAGGGCAAGAGCAAAGGAGGGGATGGCACTTCTGCTAGAGGAGGAGTTGTGGGAATATGTGAAAGAATGTAAGGAAGTGAACTTGATTGATGTGCTTATGTACCTGGTAGTGAGAAGAGTGAGCAAGTGTTTTTGAAGGAGCTGAGTGAGTGTGTCATAAATTTTGGTGTAAGGGATCGGGTAATAGTGATGTGTGACCTGGATGTAAGAGTGGGTAATGTGGCAGTTGAGGGTATAATTGGGGTGCATGGGGTACCCATTAAGAAGTTAATTGGTGAACAGCTTGTGGAGTTGTGTTCTGAAAAAGGAATGATAATTGGCAATACCTGGTTTAAAAAGAGGGGTGTACCAAAGTATATGTGGATGAGAGGGGTTTACAGGTAAGAGGGCATTATTGGATTTTGTAATTGATAAGAATGCTAAAGAGAGACTTCTTCGGGTAAATGTGCTGAGAGGGGTAGCGGGTGGGATGTCTGATCATTACTTGGTGAAGGCAGGGTGAATATTTGTAAAGGCTTTAGGAAGAGATGAAATTATATGGATGGGAAGAAAGTGGTGAAAGTGAGCTTCAAAAAGAGGCTTTTTTGAGGAGATATCAGGAGAGACTGGGTGAAGAATGGCAAAAGGTGGGAGTATACATAAGTAGAGGAGTGGGAAGTCAGAAGGGAAGCAGTTCATACATGTTTGAGAGAAGCGTGTGTCATGCAGAAGATGGGAGATGGGTATTCGAGAAAGGGTAGTGAGTGTTGGGGTGAAGGTAAGTTGTTAGTAAAAAAGAAAATTGAGTTGTATGGTTGTTACCTGCAGAGAAGAAGTGCAGGTGATTGGGAGATGTACAAAAGGGAGTGACAGAAGGTAAAGAATGAATGAACATTCTTAAGGAATGTTAAAGGTCCCATCCCAATAAGGGAATCCCATTTACAGAGATGAACTCCTGATAGATCTGTCTGAGACTGGATGGCAGAGATCACATTCTGTTACTGACCTACGAGTGAGTGCTGCATCAGATGTCAGTGGTCAGTTAAGGGGTAGTGTCTCCTCTCTCATTGATCTACCTGTGCCATCCTCTGGTCCAGTGTATGGAAACATTGACCCTGGTGAGTTCATGTTTGTCAGTATTATTATTATTTTTTCTCATTAACTAAGCACATAACAAAGGTGGCAGATCTGAGTAGAATATACCATTAAGAGGTACCATGATATTTATTTAAACATGTATCCATTATCCTGATACTGATATTAATTCCTACCCAGGACAACAATAAATGTCCCTGCTGAATATGTTTCAATACCTAATTCTGTTTACATGAGTCATTCTGTTGGAAAAACTTACATAGGATGCAGAACCATGTTCACTGAGAGAGAAAAGTCTGTTAGTTTGTTATTTTGAAAGCTTTGTGGCCTCTTATAATACATACTGTTCCTGATGCCTTATTTTTTTTTTTGTAATTAGAAATATGTTCTTGTTGAAGATCTTCCCTGTATATAGAAAAGTGTAAGGAAAACCTTGGTTGCACTTCTTAACTAACCAAGCAATTGTGGTTGATATACCAATGAAGCCTGGTCACTCAGTGTTATGAGTGGAACAGAGTATTGTTATTTCTCTCCCAGACTGTGTTAGCAATTTTCTTGCTGTATCCAGAGATTTTAGCATTGTATTAAAGGGAGTGATATAAAGATGGTCATCTCTCCGGTAGATTATGCATTGTTTGCCTTGGTTTGCTTTTGGCTCTGAATATGTATATTTTAATCTTAGGAGCTTATTCCTAAAACTCGATTGGACAAGCCAAGGATAAGCTTACCATCCACCCATCCCTTGATTTGCTTTACCTAGATGAAAGTTGTCTGCTGCTTACTAGATGGTGAGGAGCCTGGACTTGGATAATGCCACCTGTTGGAGGGCATTTGGCAATGATCTGGAATTTTTTTTACATTGTACTTCAGTTGCTTACTACCATGTACCATCACTTTAGGTTATGGGGCCACTGTCCTTGGTGATATTATATAAAAATTGTCCTGTAGTATTTGTAACTGAAACGAGTGAGCAGATGCAATGGAAGCATTTTGTGTATGGATGTTGCATGAATGGTGATAAATGAACTTAGTATGCAAAATGAAAAAGTTTGAAGCCATTTTATAAGTGTGGAATTTTCTATTTCACTTCGGCACACTGGGAATGGATTAGGGCCGCTTTTGAGTGTTTTGAAAGACTTTGTGTTCCTGATCTTCCCCATGGAATTAGGAATTAAGGTAATGATAATGGTTTGTTAGATAGAAACCTGGGTAGGATTAAAACCATTATTGTTCTTGATTCACCCTCTATAGGCACAGAAACAGGTTTCTTTGTCCAGAACTATTATTTTACTAAACAATTTTCCTTTTCCTGTGTCTTTAGAAAACACTTCTGCTTAGGATTGTATAAGTTGTTATTATTGTTAACATCATAATTTCAGAGAAGCAATCCAGTAATTGGAATTGACTAAAGAGCACAGATTTATTAAGATTTTACACATGGGTAATTGTGCTTAAAAAGTACAATGACCATATTGTTCAAAAGAAAAAGTTCATGATCAGGCCTCCAATTTTCATGGAAACAACATCTTTGGAGAACTTTGAGTTGTTTAGTACATTTGTTATGGGCAGTTTCTCTTGCTCATAGGTTGTTTCTATGACTGGATCAATACTGCAGCCCCATAAGTGATGTGCTGTTTCTCTTTTCATTTTCTTATACTGCTCTCTCTCACTTTTCCTTCTCAGTCTGGTTTGCTTCATCAAAAAGAGACACTGTAATCTTGCTTCATTTTAGTTATTTCATTTTTTGCACTGCAAGGATATGATGACATTATTATAAACTTGATAGCTAGAATGAACTAAAAAGTATTCAAGGTATTGTATAAATTTTGCTCATGTCATCAGGATATGTTGAGTCTTACTGATCTTTAAAGAGTTATTGGGTAGCTGCATGTGTCATCCTTCTCTATATATTGGGAGTTACATATTGGATATTAGAAGAACATGAATGCATTATTAGGGTATTAAGGCCATGAATTTTTTTTTTACATGAATTCTTAATGCCATGTAAATGTTCATTTTTCAGTGAGTGACAGTAACCAGGGTGTTCAGCCTTCATATGAAAATGTAGGGAATGCTTCACTCAATGTTGCCACAGGAATGGCCCAGCAACCTCTTAGAGTACCTGTCCGTCCTTCCCCAAGCCCACCCGTCCACCAGATGCAAAAGAAGCAACTAAATCAGAGTCAGATTCACAACCAGTTAATTATCGGTTCTGAGAAGAGGCTACAAAATAGTGAGAGTCACTCTGAGGATCATCATCCACAGCAGTATAACCATATTAGAGATCAAAAGAATCCAGATAATCAAGTTCAGCTACATGATCAACATCCCCCACCCATACTTACCACCCACTCCAACTCTCTTGCTGATCAAGATGAATTTTATGGTGATACTGATGATTCTGATGAATGGGATGATGACATTCAAAGTTTAGGAGGTACTTACACACAAGAGAACAGTATGACCATAGGAATGCAGGATCAACCTTCAAGTCATGTCACCTGCTACACTGGTGGAAAGAATGATGTAGCAGCCCACGAGATTGAGGTTGGTGACAGGTATTATTCTAACATAAATGAAATGCCAGATCCATTTGATACATCTCATGTCAGATGTTATGATGAGCCACCAGGAGAATTTCCAGAGAGTATTTGCAGCACAGAGAAAACTCCCTACCAGCATTTGTCTGGAACTTCATTAACTGTTAGTCCCGTGGTGAACTTGCATACAGGTGTTTCATCATTGTCACGTAATCCAACAGTTAACTCTCACAGAAGCAACTGTACTGCGTCAGTCAGTTCAGCAGTAAATTCTCCAGGAAGTGTGGTTTCTTCAGATGAATCATCATTTTCAAGTAGATCAGCGACAAATACTGCATCGTCATCCATGTTAGTCAGTTCAGGTGATTCTCCAGCCATAGGAATGCCTAATAAAAGTTCACATGCAATAGTATCACTCCACAATTCTTTCCAAAGCATCCCATCTTCAAATTCATGTAATATGGCAGTCTCATCACAAGTCTTTCCCATGATATACAATAACTCTGTTTCAGAATCTCGAATGGTTCAAGGTGCTGAAGACCTCAGTCGTATGGAGGAATTAAATGCTCAAATAACAAAAATGTGGATTAGTTCCATATCTCAGTCACCCAGCTCAAACTCATTAGTACCAATCTCACCACAAGTAAGATCAACACCAAAGGTTGGACAGGACCTCACTTCCACCACATCTATGTCTTCATTCCCTTCAGAAAGAAATAATAGAAATATATTACATAAAAACCAGGGTAGACAAGTAGCAGTTCTTCATCCAACCACTACAAAAGACTCTGTAGTACAGCATCCTTCTTTACTACAGCATCCTGCTCAGTTGTCATCCGCATTGTGTTCATTATCAGCTAAAAATTCTCAACCTACTCTGCCTGTACCATTAACTCCTGTTACAGCAAACTTACCAAAGCTAGATCCTACTTTCATTTCAGAATTGGAAAAATCACTGGGAAGAGACCAGGCCTCTGCAAACACTTTTACTGATAAAGATAAAAAAGTTAATAATTCAGTAAGAAATTCTGTTATTTGTAATTCCACTGCATATTGTCAAAGTGATAGACAACATTTAGCTCAGAATATCCAAGTACCAGCTCTTCCTCCACCACAGCAGACACTTAGCTATAGACAGAATGATAGCAAGCATCACCCAGAAAATCCAGCAATTGCAACAAGACTTATGAATGAGGGTCAGAATACAGGTGGATCAGGTTCCAGAGATATGCATTCAGGAACAAATAGTAATAATAGTGCCTTCTCTGACTTTGATGTTCTTAGTTCATCTCGAACTTTAGGTCTGCTGCCTCAACAGATAGTGGATACAGGACAGTTCTTCCCAAAAACTGCACATGTACGACCCTTTATTCAACAGCCCTCAGTTTCATCACTTGGCAGTAGAGTTTTCAGTAGTGGGAGCGTAGGAAATGTTTCCCGGACTCCAGTCACAGAAAGAAACTTGTACCCATACAGTGGTATGATATCTGCAGGGTCAGTACACACTTTAGCTACTAGTAAGCCAAAAGCTGAAGAAAGAAATCCTGTAGAAGAGAAATTTTCTAACCCAGTGCAAGGAACTATAGCTACACCCGGTATGTCCATTATGAATAGCATATCCCCAGGCTTCCAGATGAGTTGCAGCTGGCAACAACCAGAGCAACAGGTACAGCTCAGTCAGAAGGGTTCTGCAACCTCTGTTGCAAGTAATGTTTATCCATGGTTAGAACAGCAACAGCAGTGCCCGAGTTATCATCAGCAACAGCAACAAGATGCATCTGCACCCAAGAACTCTGTATTACAGCCAACAGTTGTCCTTAGTCCACAGCTCACAGTTAACTACAATCAGGTTAGTAACTTAAACCTCTGACCACCTCAGTTAGCTTTCCTTTCCAACCCTGTTAATCTCCCTTTTTTCAAGTTGTATTTGACCTTACAGTTTCAAAAATATCCATATAACAATGAAAAAATAACTTCAGAAGTATTTTTCATCCACTGTTATCACTCAGATAGTGTGTAGAATTTTATAGTTGTCTTAACACAGTGTTCTTAAATGTAAAGGAGTAAGGCCTGAGTGAAAAGTGAGTTGCCACATGTTTTATCATTTGTTATACCTGCACTGAAATATTGATTACTGATCATTGTTCTGTTTTATTTTATATAATGAATCTTGTTATAGTCAGTGTGATTCATTGATTAAATATTCAGAACAGCAAAATTACAAAAGTTTGTAAAATTACCTGCTGCAGTCAGATGCAATATTGTGAAGGTCAGGCAGGAACTGGTAACACTGCCTCAAATTGTGCTGTAAACACCTTTTACCTAATATTGACAAACTTTTCTTGCTGGAAGAATCATCTATAAAATCACTAAAAAAAAAAACTTCAACATCAAAAATGATTCGGGATCATCTGTGTGGTCCTCTAAATCAAGCATAAGCTGCTTACTTTCCTTTTTAGAAAACTCAGGAATTTGCTGTCTTTGGCATGGGAGAGGGTAACTAACGGGAGAAATTATCACACACTGCCAACTCGGCAATCACTCAGGCCTTGTGGGTGGCCTTGAAGTAGAGGCATGAAACCTAATGCATATATTTATATCTAGAGGAGTTGCTCACCACATAGATTTACTGCTGACACGTATATCATCTTTTCCAACCTCTCATCACTCATTCTCTCCATATGTCGAAACCATTTCAGTATGCTATCTTCAACTCTCTCAACCATACTCTTCTTATTAACACACCTTTTGCTTACCCTATTATTTCTTACTCAACTGACCCACCTTACACCCTGTATTGTCCTCAAACTTTTAGTTTCCAACTCATTCACCCTTTTCCTTACATTCTCATTTGTAGGCCATGCCTCACATCCATACATCACTGTCAGGACCACTAAACATGCCCATCTTTGCCCTTCTGGATAGAGACCTTTATTTCTACACATTCCTCGATGCTCCCAGGACATTAGGCCCCTCCCTTACCCTATGACACACTTCAGCTTGTATGGTTTGATCGCTGCCATGTCCAGTCCTAGCTATCTAAAACACATAACTTCTGCCAGGTTTTCTGTGTTCAGATCACACCCTATCTAACATGTCTCTTTCCAGTGCTAAACCTAATAACTTTGCTGTTATTCACATTTACTCTCAACACAAGGATGGCATCATAGCTGTGAGTCAGAAAACAGAAAGACTGGAAAGAATGTGTTGGTGATAGTGGTAGTACACCTTAATTTGTCAGAGGAGAGACAGTTGAATATGTTGAAAGATCTTGCTAATGGCACCACAGATAATATAGGAGGGAGCAGCAGAGGTTATCAATGTTTTATAGCCTAACTAGTTGAATAATTGCTCGTAGTTTTCTCGTCATATGAGCCTATGCCAGTTGAAATTATGGTGTGAAGTTCATCAGGTTATTTTTTTCTTTTTTACATGAAAAATTTTTGTTTTGAAAAGGGGACTTATTATTATGATACATAATGAGATTTATATGTAGTACATTGTACATCATTTAATATTCTACAATGAATCACTTGATTGAATTCATTTATTAAGGTTAGATTCTGGATTCTAGATGAATTTAACTTGCCTTCATATAAAGTGCTTTCTTTTTACATGTACTGTAGTATTTGGTAAAATGTGTAAATTAAAAAATTTATGTCATAATTTGCAATACCTTTGACTTACTTTGATGTTTACTAAAACCTTGCATGTTACATCTTCATTCTGTTGCTTGCATCTTACTGTATCTTCCTTCCAACACCTGGGTTCTGGGTTGCAGATGGTGTGTGCTGGTGAAGGCGGTGGTGGGAGTGTTGGTACCAGTGGGGGTGAGGCTCTGGTTAGCCGTGTTGCAGCCGTTGTACCTGGGACATCTGAGTCTGCTGCCCGCCAGGCACTGCATGTAGCCAGTGGTGATTACCAGGGTGCTGTACGCTTCCTTAAAGTTGAGAAGCTTTACAGGTCAGGTTTTCAGCTTTGGCCATGCTTGCTTTTCCACTTAAAACCTTTATTAATACCAATCTTTTGTAATTAACTGCTAATCATTTTGGCCTAGCTTCTGGATGTTATGTGCGCCCTATGAAATAGGAGAACTAGATGTTTTATGCTGTTGTACCAAATTGCAGTAATATGTTTAACCCTTAAATGGCAGCCGACATCAAAAGATGTTCTCTTAGGAACATGTGGCCAACAGCAATTAATGTGCTAACATTCCGTGCCTCTTTAAATTTTCAGCTTGCTAATCATACTGTAGTATTCTGTAGAGATCTCTTTCATCGCCAAGAAGGAAAACATTGCTATCCTCAGTACCCCTACAACCACCATTATCAGTGCGTGGTCATTCAACTGTAGGTCGTGTGCACGATGACCCTGTGGAGAATATGTAGATTGTTGGAGAACCTAAGTTATTTCAAGGAACACATATTTATCAGTTGTCGAAAGTGAAGAAGAATTACTTGAGAAATGTAAAGAATAAGTGACTTACTAGATGATGTTAGTGTAATTACATAAAGAGGAGGGAGGCATTCCTACTGAACTTGCACTTATGGAAGAAATTATATATCAATTGTGCCTAATTTTTTCATTATGTTACCTTGGATTAATATAGGACTTTGGACACAGATGATAGGTAAAGAGGTAGAATATTTCTATAGAAGTAAATCTTAAATATCCTCCCCACAATTGCCAGCCACTTGATGTTCTCAGTTTTTTGTAGAGTGAAAGATGTAATATTTCAACCTATGTCTGTGTTAGTCACCACAAACACTGTATGAAATAAGAGTGTGTGTGAAATTAGAGTAAAGTGTGCAGTATAAAGAAAGAAATAAATCCTTCAGTTTCTTCCCCATACTTGCCAGCCAATCTCCCTCACCCTGATTATTAGTGTGAAAGGCATTATATTTTTAGATACATTCTTGTTATATATCACCAATGCTGTGCTTTTGCTTAAAATTAGAGTACACTTGGAAAACAGGAATTGTCAGACATGTCATTCACACCCACTCGTGGTACTCACTCATTGCTGGACCAGGCCAAGACAAATTTTGTAAAATAACTGTATTTTCCTTTAATTTTGAATGCTGTTCTGTCATTTCACAAATATAATTTGTGCACTGCATGATGGAATTTTTTTTACCATACTCACTGTTTAAGAGTTGAGATGTAAACTGTTCCTCTGCCATAAGATTCCAAAAAGTTAGACATCTCCAAGAATTGAAATAATAGTTCTGTCAAAGTGGAACACTTTATGGATTATTTAAAATGTAATATCCTGTGATTCTGAAAATAATAACCCTTACCTTTAGCACTGAGTATGAAATGCTTATACAAGTTACATGCTATATTCTTGATTATTCTGTCTGATAAGTGAGCCATATCCCCTCTTTACAGTAGGATGGAACATGCAGAATCTTGTTCAGGTGCTTCAGTCTCACACTTAATTTATGTTTATCTCCTTTTCATGAATATCACCACTATTTTCCCATTTCAGTCTTCTGTTATATTTCTTTCACTCCATTTGGTTGCACTTTCTATCAGTCCTCACAAATTGACTTAAAGGGGCAGGATTGGGAGGCTTAAAATCCTTCCAATCTGCATTCACTTTCTAAAAGTGGAAACAGAAGAAGGAACAATAGTTAGAAGTAGTCAGTAAGAACATTAGGTTGGAGCTTCTGTAAACACTGTGCTAGAGTTGCCCTCTGCCTGTGGCCTGTTAAGGGTGAGGCACTAAAGGCTAAAAAGTGGTTCTGGAGTTCACCATTTATGGAAACTTTTGATATGGCCACCCCCTTGAGGGAATTCCTGAAGGGAACAGCTGTCAGAGATATAGATGGATAGACAGAAGAAGGATTAAAGCAAGGATATTTTTCTCAAAGGCCCAGTTATCTGGTGCCACTGTAGTGAGGCAGGGAAGGAAAAGCAGGTTGGAGTGAAAGTTTGAATGAAGAGAAGCTGGAGGAAGTTGAGTGTTTCAAATACCTGGGAATAGATGTGGCAGCAGATGGAACTATGTATGCTGAATTTAGACACTGGCTGGGTAAGGGGGGCTAAGGTCTTGGTTGAATTGAGGAGTGCGTGGAAGGAGAGGTCACTGACTGTGAGGGTAAAGGTGGTTATGTTTGATGATCCAGTAGTCCCAGAGGTGTTGTTGGATGCAAGGTGTGGGTCATAGATCCAAAAGTGTGGTGTAGGCTGTGAGGATTGTGGTTTCTGATGGATGTATTTCTGATGGGTTGGAGTTTAAGACTGAGTTGAGAGGGCAGTTGGTCAGTGCTTGTTGGGTTATTTCAGTGTGTATGTGCTTTGCCAGTTTTATATATTTTGGGGGTGGGAGAGATCTGCAAG
>JAUTYZ010004899.1:0-13110 GCA_032273725.1 Panulirus interruptus | reverse complement strand
CTTTGTCTGTTCCTGGTGCTACCTTGCTAATGTGGGAAATGGCAATCAAGTATTAAAATAGAAAATAATGTGAAAATGCAAATAATAATGAAGAGGTTGTGGTGTATATAGTGGTTAGTAATGATAATGTGTTTAGAAATGGTATAGAATTTGTAAAGACTAAGTGTGAATTATGGTTGGATGGACAGGTGATAGAATGGTTTACAAGGACTCTTATGTTTGGTTAAGGATGTTAGAATGGAAGATAACAGATTGTAGAGTGATGGAAGGCAGGTAGAGTTCTTGAGCTTTAACCAAGGGAAATTAATGAGAGGGAAGAATGTGAGTCATCAAGTGTGATAAGTTTGTTATGAGTGTATGCTTTTGAATCATGGGTATTTAACAATACTGTAAAATAGATAATGGAATGAAAGGAAATTAGATGCCTTTTGAGAAAAGCAGGTGTCAGTAAATCTTTGAAAATGTGTGATGATTATTTTGATAAATTATGGTGGACTCATGATCTGTAATAAATATGTGGGAGGAATGAATATAGGGAGAATGACTGCAGTGTATTTGAATTAAATGGATTAAAAAGTTACAGAGGTGGACTTCAGATTAGATTTGATGACAAAGTGAAGAGCTTGAGCATGTGAGAGGTGTCATCTTGGAGAAATATGGGGAAATGTGCCAAAATTCTTGAATGTGGGAGGAGCTGTGCATTAAATACCCAGGTGTATGGCAAAATGAGACTTAAAAGATGTAAATCTAAATTAGTTTACATTGAATAATATTTCCAGAATGTCTCAAGATGGAAGCTCAGAGAAAGCCAGGTATGGAACAACAGCAGAAATCTATGAATATCAAGAAGAAGAACTCACTGGAACATTGTCAATAAAAGCCAAAGGTCGCCAAAGGTTTAAGGTTATGTCAACACGCCGAGAAACTACTGGGTTAGTATGTTAAAGATTAGAATTTAGATACTTGTAGTTCTTGATAAAAGATATTGACATGATTTCATCTTTGATGTCAGTAGAGTGAATGCTGAATTGAGACCTTTCAGATGTCACTTCTACCATGTGTATTAAGAGTATTTTCTTGAACTAGGCTGATTGTAGCAAGAGTGCAGATCTTGCCTGAAATCCGGATGGGAAATCCATTTGAAATGATGCGTCTTCAGTCCTTAGATAAGCTAACACTACCTCATCCCCCAGAGGCTAATGCTCACATTGCTCAAGCTCGTGACTTAGGTAAGAAATTAACATGGATCAGTGAGTTTTGTAGTAGTGAAGTAATATTGAACAAAAGAAATAGATGTGAAATAGGTTTGAATTTTGTTAGAACATTTTAAGATTACTGTACCCCAGATATGTTTAACTTATGGTATTTAGTGTCCAGTCAGTTACTTTTGAAATGTTGTCTCATGGCCTTTCTCTATAGTCCTCATGGAGGGATGGGGTCATCATGTCTCTTTTATAAGAGTTTGAACATGCTAGGTTGTTAGCAGACCCATGAATTTCAAATTGTAAAAATACCAGCTGTGCGAGGCTTTCATATATGTGGACACTGGCTAAACTTTCTCTATCAGGGATTATGGTGAATCTTTTGTCATAGCTCTCAGTATCAACAAAGCATTTGATGGTGTGTGGCATAAGGGTTTGCTTCCTAAATTAACTTTTTGTGGCCTTTCTGTTTCCTTCTGTTCTCAAAAGCATAGCTTCCTTTTTAGTAATTCCATTGTGGTAGTTACTGATGGAGCAACTTCTCCCTCTTATCCTGTCATCAGTGTTTTCCCACACGTTTCAGTCCTTTCACCACCCCTCTGGATTAAACTGATACTCACCTTAAGCTTTTTTCACATCATTTTGTTTTAGAGAAGTTTTTGTTGACCTATGCTTGGCAATATACTTATCTTCATGGAGCTACCAAAGAATAGGCAATACACGTTTTTATAGCTTTGGAATGTTTGGTATCCCTTCAAACAGATGATTATTATGGCACTCAGGTTGAGAAGACAAACGTAATTTTTATAATTCATATACATTTACAGATTTCCTTTTTCAGAGCAAGATATTACATATAGAATATTTATCCAACACTTTTTGAGCAGTTTCAATAGAAGTTTTATTTTACTCTCATCTTAAAAAATACATATGATTTTGAATGACATTTATTAATACGTAATATGTCATTTTACAGCTTTAGTTCGAACACCCAATTCCTGGCGTGTTAGGGGGCGGAATTCATGGTTGACCCCTTGGCCGTTGTGGGTGTACAATCAGTATGATGATATACTCTTGGCACAAAGAGTTGTGAATGAGATAAAAAAAAGTACCATGATTCAGCCCAACATGCTTAAGGTAAGTATGAAGCAGCAGATTTTCTACTTGTGTAACCCTGTTCACATTATCTTTGCGATTATTAAAACTAACTCTTTCATTGCCTCCACGTGATTATCATTCTTATGCAAGCTTACTTTTGTGATATTGTTGAATGTGTACTCCTCTGACATATCATCCGATGTAATTTTATTTATTTTAGTTCATGCTATCTGTAACAGATATGATATCAATTGTGTCAGATGTATTTTAGGTAAGGGTTTTTCTCTTAGAACAAAATGTTACATTAAGGTGTATGTTTTATAATGTTCATAGATTATCAGAGTGTTGTGTTCCGTAAGACAAATTTGTTTTACATTTTTTATTTGTACTAAAGTAACAAAAGCATATATTGTTTCTGGTGAATATACTGCAGCAGTAACTTAACTGTTGTAACAATATATTGTTTTTTTCAGTATACTATTCTTTTGAAGGCTTTAAATTGATTTTTTTGCTTGTTATGCAACTAAGATTGGAAATTGATATATTGCTTGTCATATGCAACAAATCACTTAGAGCAGTTGCCTTGTGTATGGTTATTATGACACTGACTGTTATTCCATTGATTTTTTTTGTTTATTAACAATATGATCTACCATGAAAAGACTATTTATATATTTCTTTTATTGCAGCTTCCATGTGATCCTCAAGATTTGTCACATTGGGCTACCATCAACCTTCCTTTGGATGATACCCACCGTCTTGCTCTCTTAAGTCTAAATACTCCCACCCAGCGCCTTAGATACATTCTTTCTGTTCTCTCTAAGGTGAGACAACTGTCATATAGAACACTGAAAATATTTTGGTATTTTTTTATGGTTCAGCCTATTTTTAGGGGTTAATACTGTGCTATCTCTGTTCTGTGTTGGGGCATCAGTAATAAGTATGAACACCAGTACATCCTAAAGTGTAATTTCCATTCACTTCAATTATGTCCTTTACAAAATCACATTGGATTTTGGTAATTTTTAATGATACTGTTCCACCTCACCCTTCAGCTTAAGTTTGAAGATGGTGAAGTGGGCAATCTGACCATGTTTCTTTGAAACTGAAATCTTTAGTTTGCCAATTCACAGCTCAAAACTGTTTTTCTTTTTAGTTTGCTAATTTTGTCATAAGATAATTTGCTTGCAAAAAGAATATTTAAAAGTTTCTAATTCTAATTATGCTTATCACTATCTATTTGTATCTCTGATGCCTGCTCCCTTCAGGAACTCCCTCAAGGGGTTGTCCATAGCAAAAGAGTCTTCATAACTGGTGAACTCCAGTACCACTTTTTAGCTTTTAGTGCCTCACCCGTAACAGGCCACTGGCAGAGGGCAATTCCAGTGCAGAGGCTCCTACCTAATGTGTTTACCTTGTGTTCCAACCTATTACTTTTACCTAATGCTCCCACTTAATATTGCTACCTACTACTTCTACCTAATGCTCCTGTATAATGTTCCTACCTAATACTTTTAAATATTCCTCCTACCCAAAGGCAGGGCTACCACATAGCGCTTACTGCAGGAAAAATCTAGAGTAATAAAGAGTTAGTCATGTGAGTTAAGTGTCGGAAAGTGTTATGTGAGACAAGGAGAGATTGTATGTTTGTGGACAGAATGCCAGCTTATCACACAATTATTCAAAGTAGAAATGCCCTTATTTTTATGAGGATACCTCTTTAATGAAGCACATTGACTTTCTTTTTTCAGTGCAAAATGTTAACCTGTACTCAGTGCACCAAAGTAATTGGGGACACTGCAGATATATTTTCTATGTCAGTGGAAGGACCTCAGGGAACATTTGTAAATCCTGGTGGATATGTCCATGAAATGCTGACCCTCAGTAAAGCTTCCAACCTTACATACAATGTACGGCCATCAACAGAACATTCATGGTTCCCTGGGTAGGTAAAAGTGAAATATTGTTTCTTTGGCCAGTGTTGGAGCACAGTTTGACTAATTCTAATTTAGTTAGTAGACATATGTTTTATTTCCTCTTGTTATATTTGATTTATGCATGCTTTTAGGTATGTTTTATTTGCCAGTTTAGGCAATTTTACTCTTATGATATGCTGAAACTATAAATTAAGATGCACCAAAAAAATTGGAGACAAAATGAAAATGAAAAGTTTGGCAGTGTTGAAATTAGTGAAGAAATGTAAGCAGTGAAATACTATGTTTACTTTCTTTTGTACCTTCGTGTCTTTCCTGCCTTAACAAGGTACGGATGCCTGAGGCTTCGAGGATAAATCATTGTTTGGCTTCTTCATTTGTTCCTACTTTTAGAAATTGATAATAGAGATGAGGAGGATTTCCAACTCCTCGCTTCCACCCGTCTTGGTTGCCTTCTATGACGTGTAGAAGATATGCAAGTTGCTTCCATTATGTAGCCAAGATTCACCATATTGATTCTCTCATGGTCCCAAATTTTTTGCACCACACCCCCACTCAATATCAAGCCTGTATAAGACGTGTGTATAATTTTTGTGATAGAATTCATTGTACTTGAGGTAGAAGTAAAATTTTTTCACCAAAATAATCCTGAATAGTTAAACTTGACTTTGTTTTCAATAAATATTTTTGTACATGTCTGCAGTTTCCCACATTAATGAAGTAGTGCCAGGAACAGATGAAGGAAGGCTACATTTACTCATATCCAAGTCAGCAATAAATATTTATTAAAAAATAAATGATTCAACATGAAAATTCAGTTGAAAAGGAAATATAATAATTATCTGCAGAATTCCATGTGTAGCAATAGATTTATTCTGGTGTTTTGTATTTTTTTTTTCTTTTCATGCATATTTGCCTTTTCCTGTGTTAATGAGGTAGTTCCAGGAACAGACAAAGAAAGGCTGCATTTGTTTCCTCCATTCTTTAGCTGTCATGTGCAATGCACTGAAACCACAGCCCCATAATCATAATATTATTTTCCCTTGTTTGCCCCTTCCCACATTTGTGAGATAGCCTTAGAAGAAATATGTTTGCTTAGCTCCTTACTCTGCTCCTACTTTCAAAACGTAATAATACAGGAAGGGAGGATTTCTAGCTCCTGCTCCCACCGCTCATAGTTGCTTTCTACAATATACAGGAGATATGTGGGTAGTATTCTCTCCTTGCATTCCAAGGGATATATATAATAATAATAATGATATTAATAACATTAATAATAGTAATTATCTTTACAGTGATAAGACACCATGTCTGTGTTATGCATTTTGTTTTCAGTCAGAAGGATAGATGCACTTCAGTCATGCGTTTGAGCTAGGATTCATATATAAGCATTTCAGTAAATTTTCAACATTTCTTATGATTATGTTATTTTCCAGGTGAGTTTTGACTGAATTACAAGTGTAGATTGCAGCATTGTCATATGTTAGAAGATAAGTTTTGACATGAAGTAAGCTTTCTTGTCCAACATAAGCATATATATAAATTAAAGCACTACAAACTTTTTGCACTCTGTGCAGTTTTCCAGGACTTTCTAGGTCATTAATATAATTAAGATTATAATTCCAGTTTACTTGAGAACTTTCTAGGATGTAAGAAAATTCCATGGCTTCCATGAAATATGCATATTTAGAGATGTGCTTTTGCTTATTTTGCAGATATGCATGGAAAATAGCAAAATGCTCAGGCTGCCTTTCTCACGTGGGCTGGAAATTTACTGCCACTAAACGTAAACTTAAGCCACTAAAATTTTATGGTCTCACCCGCAAGGCAGTTAAAGCTAAACTAGTTTGGGATGGTGATGAGGGTACGATGCCACATGTGATATAAGGCCTGTGCAGTTTTGCATCAGGCTGTGGTAAGTATCACTCAAATGTTCTGCATAAGTAAATATACGACACATTTGTGATAATGCACCAAGCCTTCAAAACATCCTGCATATACTGCATTCTGTGCTCTTTGTGGCATTACCTGCTTGGTGTTATGAGCACCTTAAAAATGAACAGTAAGTTTTACAATTACGGGTGTATTCATGAGTTTGGTATCATGTATATAATGTATCTAATCATTTACTGTGATGCAAGCCAAATTGTTCCTTGGGCTTCATACCATATGTAATCTGGTATGGCAGAAAATAGAGCAACAGTGATATATTGTGTTCTGCAGTTATCATCATCAGCTGAAAAGATTGCACATTAGTCACTTAGTTTAATATATTACGATTTTTCTGTATGTTGTGCAATCATGCAGTTTAACTTAGTATGTGGAGTTGCTGCATTTACAACTTTTACACACTTTAAACATTCAGATAGTTGAATGTTAAAGGGTGATGCATGATATGTTACAGTTATATATTTTGGTATGGAAAGGTAAATATTTAAGAGATCACTTATTAAGATGACTGGAATTTTTGTAGTCAGATTATATATGCTACATGAATTTAACATGTTTTGTGAACCTTTAATTTATTTTTTGTGACACCTTTTGTTTTTGCTTTAGATAGTAACTCAACAATATTATGTCTGTAAAACTGTTTCAAGTAAATACATTAAGTTATTTAATTGTATTTATGTTTTTAAATCTCTCCAGTTAATGTGCTATGGGAGAGACCATTTGAGAAGTATTTTAATCTGTAGATTGAAAATCATCACATAAAAGTTTAGCAGAGATGGAGCACTTGAAATACGGAGGACAACACAAAGAAAGCGAGTGGTACACAGATGAAGCAAATATAAGAGAAACATCTCTACCATTTATGTTGCCAGCCTTTTTCAAGAGGCTTGACATGTGCAGTCACCCCCAACACATAGGTCACTGTACATGTGTGTGCATTCAGATATTAAAAACTCAACACATGTGCTACAAATAAATGTTATATAATTTTGGCTGTTTATTTGGCTATCAGAGAATTAATGCTGACACCAAATGAGTGCATTATTAGAAATAAGACTACAGAATTCCTTTGTGAATATCTATAGTCTGAAAACTTCCAAAATGGCACACAACTACTTTCTGAAGGTTGCTGTTCCATTTTTCATGCACTTCTGTATCGTTCCCAACAGTTGAATTTACGGTAGTGTTCCTCAGTGCTTTTCTCAATTTTTCTGGTTTCTGTTCTTATTCTGCAATTATAATGACATCCAACAAGCATCCAACTGATAGTTTTGTGGTAGTGGTGTGAAGAGGAAGCATGTTATACTCACCACTATGCAGGGAGTTGAAATTCTACAGAAATTGAATAAGGGCGAGTCATTATATAATCTAAGTTTATGGTGTTAGTGACACGACAACATACATTATGAAGAAGCAATGTGAAAATTTATTAAAGGTATCATCTCTAGCCCAACAGGTATTGCTGAGCTGTTCAGTATACTAACTTTCATGGGGTGAAAGTATGTGGATGTAGGTGCATTAAGATGCTAAAATGCTAGGAGAGTATTAGTTTCTGCAAATACAATACCAACAACGCCTCGTGTTTAGTAATTACTAAGAAATGTATACGGTACTGTACGATAATATCAAATACACACAAAGAGAGAAGTTAATCTATATGGATCATTTCAATTCATTGAAATTAGCTACATTTTATCATGAAGTCACTGGCACAAACATGTGTCTACAGGCAGTATTTCCCAATGCAATTACCAACTTTAGGTTAGCGGATATCTATCTATATCTCTGACGTCCGTTCCCTTTGGGAACTCCCTCGATGGGTGTCCATGGCAAAGAGTTTCCATAACTGTAGAACTCCAATGCCACTTCTTAACCTTCAGTGTCTCACCCTTACCAGGCCACTGGCAGAGGGCAGCTCTCGTGCAGTCTTTTCGTGGCTAAACAACAAATATCATCCAAAGCATAAGTTTTCAACATGGACACCATACATAAAAATAATGACTTTCCTGATATCTTTATTTCTTATTTACAACATAAAAATGCATTTTAATAGTTTACAAAGAACAAAACTAAACTGTGCACAATTTCAGTCATAGTAAAAGTCTATGAAGTTTATTTGGCATGGTATAAGGAATAACTTTAACCCTTTCGCTGTGACTGGGGCATAAATGCCCAGGCATGTTTTTCTGTTCACTGCAGCTTAGGCATATCAGGCAAACATTCACTTATGCTTATAATGACATCAAAAACAGTTTCCATACACTGGTCAGCACATGGAGAGATGTCAAGAAAGCATATACGAGACCTGCACCCTTATGTTATTTCATTATTAAAGCTATGACACTCTTACAAGGTAATATATTTCACTACAGAAAACTGTTAGTAATCATATTTGTTTGTGACAGAATCACTTCCAAAACTACTATGTATATTTCTATGTAAGCCTTAAATACTGGAGTACCGCATAGCCTGGTAGGGGAATAGCACAAGTTAAAGGCTGCACTTTCTCCTTTCACACATACTTCCCAACGCAGACACTACCTTCTGCAGTTTCTCAGTCGAACCTGCCACCAGTGCCATATTAGCAACAAACAACAACTGACTCATCTACCAGATGCCCTCCAACTCTCAGCAGACTGCATACTTGCTCCTCCCTCCAAAGACCCTTGCTTTCACCTCCCTCACCACCCCAACCATAAACATTACACAGCCATGGTCACATCACAGACCCATCCTTGAAACCACTCACCCTTCACTCTACATACTTGCACACATGCCTTACTCTTTTGATAAAAACTCATTGCTTCTAATAGCTTTCCTCCCACACCATATATTTGTAGCACCTTCTACAAAGCACCTTTATCAACCCTATAATATGCTTTATCAAGATCCATAAATACCACATGCAAACCTTTCTGTTTCCCCTAAGTATTTCTCATAAACATTCTTCAAAGATAACACCTGGTCCACACATTCTCTACCACTCCTAAAAACACTGTTCTTCCCCAGTCTGATGCTCTGTGCATGCTACTACCCTCTCAATCACCAATTTTCCATACAACTTACCAGGTACACTCAGCAAACATACCTCTAAAATTCGAACACCCACCTTTGTCCCCCTTGCCTTTATACAGGCATTCTGCCAGTCTTCAGTCACCTCACCATGATCCATACACACTGAAAATCCTAATAAACCAGTCAACAGCAATCACTTCCTTTATTTAGAGATTCATCTGCAATACCAGTCACTCCAGCTGCCTTGCCACATTTCATCTTATGTAAGGCTCTCACCACACCATTTGCCATGACTCTTACTTCATGATATGCATGGTTAATAAAATTTAGCCATGCAGCTAGAGGCTGATGATGTTTATTTTTTTTTGTCTGTTCTGTATTACCTATTTACAACCTTAAAAGATAAATATTTTGAATACTTTATGAGTACACTAGAAATAAGAAACTCATATTATTGTTTATGTACAGGTACCACAGCAAAATCAAAATTCATAACATCGAATCAACGAGAGCAAGGGCTTCACATATAGCCCTAGTATTTTTTAATAGCCCTGATATTTCATCTTTATTCATAGCTCTGTCATTATCATTCTGAAGGATGGCACACTGAGAAGATATCAGCATTGTGGTATGTGCTATCAGATGAGACCTTTTATTTTGTAGTGAAAGACTAGAAAGGTTATCATCACTGGTATTTTGTGCATTAAACTGTGTTTTTTCATTGACCCTACTTAAAGAATGTGCCCTGTTAGCTTTTAAAGGGACTGGAAATGATATATCTGAGATATCTGGTTTAAATTTGGAGCACTTATCCTTTAATGTAAGATCTCTAAAGGTTCCTATACTGAGATCCTGCTCATTGTAATCTGTTCTCATGATGTGAAAGTCTGAAGTGTTTGTGAAATTAGCTTTTATGGATGATGGTGAAGAATCTGCTGTAATATGTGGCACCAGATGTTGTCTATCTGGTAATGTAATATCCTCAACAGAAAGTTTTGGTGCATATAATTGTCTTCTAGCGGTGAAAATGCTATCAAAACTTCCTGTTTTCTTGGGTGTTGAACTTCTGTTAGGGGAATATAACTGAAAGTGGGTTGCAGGAGTATCAGGTACCCTAAAGTCAAGTGTAACACTTGAAGTAGGAGCAGGTGATAGGGTTGGTGAGGCTGGTGAGGAAATATGAGACTCAGGGGTGGTATAAATTATTCCTCGAGTACGTTTAGGCCTAGGTGTCAGGCCACGACGAAGGCCACAACGACGAGGCTGGTTGCAAAACAACATTGGCGCTCCTGCACGCATTAAATTAGCAACTGCCTCAGGTACCACGATAGGCTCGGGTGGTGGAAGCGTCAGAAAATGATCATATACGGACATATCTGTTTTAATCATCTGGTCAGGAGCATTTGGATCAGACCACCAACCTGCCTTTGACCACTGCTGCACAACGGGTATCACACAACGAGGTGCTAATTGAGCCACAAGCTCCATCAGCTCTGCATATGATGAATGATCACTATACGGTATAGTGAAGATGCCATTGTTAGGCTGGCTGCTGAAAGGCCCATTTGGCCAACCCACGTACAAAGCTGTCAATACAACACTGACAGTAGGATGTTCCTGGTTCCACCTTTTGTGAGTAGCCACCTGCAACTGGTGAGAAGACAAAGTGTAAGAATTTACATTTTCTTTCAGTCTTTTGAATTACCTTCTAGGTGTCAATTAGTATTTACTGGATTCATAAATGGAGAAAATATAGTTCGGGCTACAAGAGGGGAAGCTTTCCTGACAAGAAATGTTGCCATTACTGCTAGACATGACTGATTTTGGTGCTAACGTAAATCAAAATGAAAAAATAAAGTCTGCAAAATGTGTAACTGTCTCCCTATACATCAGACAGTCTTGCCCTGCACACATGCCCTCTAGGATCCCATGAATGAGCAGACAACAAGACAGTACCAAAATTAAAATATATAGTTCATCAAAATAAAACAATATTGATTCTTTTGAGCACAAGTGAGAGACAACGTCATCACACCTACCTGTTGCAAAGGAACTGCATGGATACGTGCCTCTTCTGGGTCGGTAGTAAACACATCTGAGTATTGTAGCAGCTGCAGAAGGTCAAATTTGCTTTGAGTTACTAGTATTCTTTCCTGGAATCTTCGAGCTACTGCTTCTAGTAAGTCCTCTCGTCCTAAGTCTCTTATGCCAATTTTGATTATATGATCTGGAAATGAGCTGGAAGCAGAAAAAAGGAAACTGCATAGTCTTTCAAGTGGGTAGGGAAAAAGCACTTGTTTCAGATTGTGTTTATTCATCAGCGACCAAGCTGAAAGTTTATGTACCTAGCAAACCTGTTTGGATGAAAACGAGTCCCAACAGAAAATCATAACATAAGACGTTCACAAATACACACATGCCACATCAGCATGTGTACCAAACATGCCGCACCTTCAAATTCAAGTATACCATATGAAAAGGCACTAGAAGTGAAGTCAATCGGAGTAACATTTTAGTATTAATGTTACTAAAATGCTAAAAGAACAGGGAAGCCAAGGATCTCTTCTTTCAAATTTTTCTTTTTCCAAAATGGATTTATCAGTAATCAGAGTTTGAATGCAGCAAAAAATGTACCCTATGAGGTAAACTTCTTCCACCAAATTAGCATCAAAAGATGCATCCCTTTGGTGGTGGTAGTGAAGTGGGGACAGAGAATATTCTCAGGAAATCCCTTTTGTGGAGAAAGATTATGAAAGAGAGCCCCTAAATATGTAAGCAGTACTCGGGGTGGGGTGGGGATCAATACTCTGAACAGCTCCACTTGCATCTCTTTGGAGAAATGAATTCAAGACTTAACCCCAATTTATAGCAGGCAGACTTGGCTACATCTCCATTATAGAGTTTCCAAGAAATATCCGAGTTTACATCAACTAAAACCTTATTAATAACATGAGCAATCTACATGCTTCTAAAACTTAACATTTAAAGGTAGTGATCGGACAAATTATTTGAAGAGCTCTAATGCTGTTTCACTTTTTCCCAAAGTAGTCCAACTAACTAAAGTAACCAAACCTGTGCCATCAATACAGACCATGTTCAGTCCACAAACACTAACATTTGTCATACTTACATGGGAAGGATAAATTACAAAATAACTGTTAGTGTATGATGAAGTTATCTACTGGAGTGCAGTAAAAGGATTCTATATTCCTTGTCTGCAAATTAAATGTGAACATATCATCTCTTTCCAATTCTGTATTTGTAAGCCTTTCTAATGAATGACAATAGCACTCCCTCAAACCTAACAGTAGTTTTAAAGAGGATTATTGATATAAAGATGTGATCATTTGTAGACAACCTCAACCCATGTAAATGTTAGATCTCTAGTAACAAGTAACCCAGCTGAGGTTGAGAATGTTCCGTTCAACCTATACCTCTCTGTATGACAGTACACTCTGCCACTCAACACAGACCAATCTAAGCAATCATTAGCTTACATTAACTACAAAATCTTTCTGTTTATGGATTATATGGATACAGCAACACTAACATTCAGATCTTACTGGATACAATGAAACTCCTGCAGATGCATAAATGCTTTTAGCACAGGGAAAATGCACGAAACATGTACTTTTAAGAATCTGCCCTTCATTGGACCTCTAAAGAAAATGATGCAGGTGCAAACACATTGGGTCTTGCTAAGTAAAAGTAGATGTACAGAGCACACCATCTGTCATGGCAAATGATAAAAGATGGAATTTTGTAGTATTTAATTCTCTACTGGGGGTCTCATCTTTGTCTTGAAGTGTTATCAGCCTGCACAAACTCCAAACCTAGTTACAGATACTGTACAGCCATTAGAGAAAATATATTCATAAAATAGTCTTTCATCATGATGACTGAAAAGACAA